>CADDIJ020000795.1:0-191116 GCA_902809745.2 Tetradesmus lagerheimii
AAAGGTTGACACAAAAGTAATGGTCAAATTGGGTGTTTTACAGCAAGTCTGCAACAGCAGACATACCAAACATTCATATGTTCTGAAGCAGAGCTAGGACAGCAATGCCATGCATGTCTACTTCAAGATCCTAGCTGCACAGATGAAACTGAGTCAGCCATCATGACCCAGCATGGCACAGAAAATGCCATCACCAGCAGCCTGGAGATGGCCTGAAAATGCCTCTTTTTGCATGCCAAACAAACACAGCAGCTTCAACAGCAGGATGCCTGCCAACTACTCTGAGCAGCCCCATCCTGGAACCTATAAATGATGTGCTTTTGCCCTGCATCCTGGAACCTATAAATGATGTGCTTTTGCCCTGCATGCACTTCTGTGCCTGCAACACCCTCAAGCAGCAGATGCCAGCCCAAAAGCAACAGCACAACAAACAGCACAGCCAGCAGCACAGCAAAACCACAGCAGAACACAAGCATCAGCCTCACACACACACCAGGGGCATGCAGCCAGAACTGTCTGCATGCCACTGCAGCAAAAGAGAAGGGCTCTTGGTTTACTGCTGCGGCTGACGGCTGACGGCTGAGGCTAAGGCTAAGGCGCGCGCGTGGTATTTGCCGTATGAGAACAGCAGGAATTGAACGTGCGCTCACATGGATCACACGCCACCACGCTACCACTATGCCATTGGGACACCTAGCACAGATTGCACTAACATATGTATTATCGATACAAAACACCGAGCTCGTTGACGTAACACTGAGACTCTGACGGCAAAAACGATGTTGCGCGTACTTTTGTGTCAACCTTTGCCCCCAAACCCTGAAACACAAGCGCTGCGCTGCCGCCACCATGCAAAGCTCAACCTTGGACATACATGCTGCTCAGCACAACCCTACTAGTAGCCAGTGTGACCGCCCCTGCGTGCAATGCAAACTGCCTTCCTGGTGGCAATGCTGTCCATCAGGTTTTGGCACATGGACAGCGGCACGGAAGCCCAAATGGTCTGCGCTGCTTGCCACATCTCATCCAGGCTAGCATACTGCTGTGCATACAGCTGCTGCTTGAGCCAAGCCCATGCATTTTCAACGGGGTTCAGGTCTGGCGAGTAAGGCGGCCAGTCTGCAATGATGCGTATGCCGTTAAGGCTCATGAATTCAATAGTGCTGCCAGCCGTGTGCGGACTAGCACCATCAAGCAAGTACACCCAATCATGCACACCTGCTGCACTGAAAATCTCCTCCGCACCGGGCTGCAGCTCCTCCCACAGCACATCCTTGAACTCCTCTGCACCCACACCAGTGTGCTGCACCTTCACCTTCAGCTTCTTGTCATACTTGAAGTACTTCTTGGGGTGCCCTGTGCTGCCAGTGACGCGGATGAGATGGGTGACACCATACTTGGTTACGCCAGCATACACATGCAACTGCTTGCCCTTGACAGGCTTGCAGGCAACTGGCTTGGTGCCCTTCTCGACCCACTTCTTGTGCCGGCGTGGGGTGGAGCTCAGGGTGAGGATGGTGCTGTCGATGGCTATGATGCGGTCACTGTCATGCTGCTGCTGACAGAACGCAGTGCGCTTCTGCTTAGTTGCGCTGGTTAAGATGGGCTGCTGCTGCACTGGCGCAAAGTCTAACACATTCTTGACTGCCCTGAGCACGGTCTGAGTGCAGATGCTGCTAGCTATGGTGCCCTGCTGCTTAAGTGCTGCTGCTGCTGCTTTCACCTGGGCTGCATTGAGTGCCTTGGGGCGACCTGAACGTGGCAATGCAGACACGGATCCACGCTTTTTGTACTTGACTAGCTGTGCCTTGATGTATCGAGTGGGATAACCGAGAACTCGCGCTACTGCTGCCACGTCGAACTTCTTGGCTTTGAGGGCAGCAAGAGTAGTCTGGCGTTTGATTTCAAGTTCAGCAGCCGTGCGCCTCTTAGCCATCTTGTCAATGTGCAACTCTTGAGCTATCGTGCTGCTGTGTCGAGCGACCATGAATAGCAGCAGCAGCAGCAGCTGAAGGGTCACTGTGACAATGTTCTTACCATAGCTACGCGTTTAGACAAAACGGCGAGCTTTAACACAAAGAATACGTCAATACAAACAGCTTTACGTAACGTATGCGAGCTGTAGTCACCGCTTCACGATGTACTGGCCTGACAGTCTCCACTGGTGACAAGTGCTGCAGGCAGCCAGGCTGGATCCTGCATTGGAGTCACCCTGAAGGCATTGCCTGAAAAATCAACATGCCATAATCCTGAGCACATAACTTTCAAATACAAGTCTTTCTTGTTAATTTACAGCGATTTTAGCAGCACAGAGCTTACATTCAAGCCATGTACAGCTGCAATGAACTTGGCATACTCAAACTACTGCTTTGTAGGCCTAATCAGGCCAGATGCTGCTGCCACACTGCAGGCAGGCACAAACTGAGCACATGATGGCAGACCCCACACACTAGGTGCCAACATACTGGAAGGCTGGAGACAGATTCATTCAGCAAGGGGATGAAAGTGAACTGGAACCATTTTGCATCAATTCAGCACCAGTGCAGTGGCCATGCTGAAAAGCCTGGATTTCCTGCAAGCTGCTGCAGCAGCATTTTGTGACTAAACAGCCAAATGAATGGCAGGCACATCTTTGAGGCAGACAGGTCAGCCCATAGGTTGCATTGATGCCACAATCTCAACTGCATCTTGTCACATGCAGAAACCAGCCCTCTCCAATGTTTGGTTCAAAGGTTGACACAAAAGTAATGGTCAAATTGGGTGTTTTACAGCAAGTCTGCAACAGCAGACATACCAAACATTCATATGTTCTGAAGCAGAGCTAGGACAGCAATGCCATGCATGTCTACTTCAAGATCCTAGCTGCACAGATGAAACTGAGTCAGCCATCATGACCCAGCATAGCACAGAAAATGCCATCACCAGCAGCCTGGAGATGGCCTGAAAATGCCTCTTTTTGCATGCCAAACAAACACAGCAGCTTCAACAGCAGGATGCCTGCCAACTACTCTGAGCAGCCCCATCCTGGAACCTATAAATGATGTGCTTTTGCCCTGCATGCACTGCTGTGCCTGCAACACCCTCAAGCAGCAGATGCCAGCCCAAAAGCAACAGCACAACAAACAGCACAGCCAGCAGCACAGCAAAACCACAGCAGAACACAAGCATCAGCCTCACACACACACCAGGGGCATGCAGCCAGAACTGTCTGCATGCCACTGCAGCAAAAGAGAAGGGCTCTTGGTTTACTGCTGCGGCTGACGGCTGACGGCTGAGGCTAAGGCTAAGGCGCGCGCGTGGTATTTGCCGTATGAGAACAGCAGGAATTGAACGTGCGCTCACATGGATCACACGCCGCCACGCTACCACTATGCCATTGGGACACCTAGCACAGATTGCACTAACATATGTATTATCGATACAAAACACCGAGCTCATTGAAGTAACACTGAGACTCTGACGGCAAAAACGATGTTGCGCGTACTTTTGTGTCAACCTTTATTCTGCTGGTGTTGCGAGCTCCGCGAGTTGTGGTGGCACCAGGCTGGCTACGTCCAGGTCATCCAGCCCCAGCTGCATGTTAGCACTGGGCCAGATAACAGGGAAGTAACAGTCATATAACAGCCACCTGTGGCAAGGCTGCCATGTAGTCTGCTGGTGTCACGAGCTGCGCAAGTTGTGGTGGCACCAGGCTGGCAACCTCCAAATCATCCAGCCCCAGCTACATGTTGGCACTGGGGCATATAAAAGTCATATAACAGCGCACCTGCGGCAGGGCTGCCATGTATTCTGCTGGTGTGGCGAGCTGCGCGAGTGCTGGCGGCACCAGGCTGGCAACTTCCAAGTCATCCAGCCACAGCTGCATGTAGCACTGGGCCAGATAACAGGGAAGTAACAATCATTCATATAACAGCGCACCTGTGGCAAGGCTGCCAAGTAGTCTGCTGGTGTCACGAGCTGCGCAAGTTGTGGTGGCACCAAGCTTGAAACGTCCAGGTCACTCAGCCTCAGTTGCATGTTAGCAATGGGTCAAGAATGACAGGGACATAACACTCATATAACAGCGAACCTGTGGCAAGGCTGCCATGTAGTCTGCTGGTGCCACGAGCTGTGCGAGTGCTGGCGGCACCAGGCTGGCAACCTCCAAATCATCCAGGCCCAGCTGCATGTTGGCACTGGGTCAAATCACAGTCACATAACAGTCATATAACAGCGCATCTGCGGCAGGGCTGCCATGTATTCTGCTGGTGTGGCGAGCTGCGCGAGTGCTGGCGGCACCAGGCTGGCAACTTCCAAATCATCCAGCCCCAGCTGCATGTAGCACTGGGTCAAATAACAGACAAATAACAATCATTCATATAACACCGCACCTGCGGCAGGGCTGCCAAGTACTCTGCTGGTGTTGCGAGCTGCACGAGTGGTGGCGGCACCAGGCTTGAAACGTCCAGGTCACTCAGCCTCAGTTGCATGTTAGCAATGGGTCAAAAATGACAGGGACATAACATAATGGCGTTGATGCTATGGCTTAATGGGTAACATGATGATGATGAGGGACAGAACACTCATATAACAGCGCACCTGTGGCAGGGCTGCCATGTATTCTGCTGGTGCCACGAGCTGTGCGAGTGCTGGAGGCACCAGGCTGGCAACCTCCAAATCATCCAGCCCCAGCTGCATGTTGGCACTGGGTCAAATCACAGTCACATAATAGTCATGTAACAGCGCACCTGCGGCAGGGCTGCCATGTAATCTGCTGGTGTGGCGAGCTGTGCGAGTGCTGGCGGCACCAGGCTGGCAACGTCCAGGTCATCCAGCCCCAGCTGCATGTTAGCACTGGGTCAAATAACAGGAAAATAACAGTCATATAACAGCACACCTGTGGCAGGGCTGCCATGTAGTCTGCTGGTGTGGCGAGCTGCGCAAGTGCTGGCGGCACCAGGCTGGCAACGTCCAGGTCATCCAGGCCCAGCTGCAGGCCGCACTCACGTGCCAGAATCACCACCTTGCGCGCAACGTCCATGCCTGCATAAAGTGGGACAGCAGTGTTGTGCTTGATGTTTGGAAAGAAAGTAGCATTGATAGCATTGATAGCATTGATAGCATTGATAAACAGACCTTTTGGTATGGTGAGCACCACCTTGCATGGAACGTCCATGCCTGCACAGCATAATGCAGCAACGTGGAGCTTGGGCATCTAACAGTGGAACAAGTGCGAGTGGTGAGCTTGGAGCCAAGGAACCAGCCCTTGAAGTATGGTGAGCAGCAAGTACACGATATGAACAGCTTGCACAAAAGACCAGCAAGCTGGTGAGTGTTGCGTAACGCAAGTGGTTGCCAGCCGCCCAGGGAACTGAGCAGGAGGTGCCTGGTCATCAAGCAACAATCAAACAGCACAGGGAGTGGCTAAATCACATCGTACACGCCGCCCCTGGTCAGAACAGCATTATAATCGGAAAGCATCACTCACAAGTCACACACCGGCATCCTGGTATATGTCTGCAAGTCCTGGCAAGCAGGCACCAGCATCTTATGTGACCAAGCCAGTGCCAGAAGCAGCTGCGCATGCAAGTGACGAACCAACACAGCTCGCTTTTGTGACACTCAATACGCCCTGCCGGTTTGGAAACCAGTGCCAGATGCAGTTGGTACAGCCCGCAGGTTTCACACAAGCTGCTTTGATGTGTTCTGCATGCCCAGTAAAGCAGGCAGCCCCCGCGCGTTGACCTCAGCAGTGCAAAGCTGCACTGTTTGGCCATGTTTGGTAAACCTCATGCAGCTGCCACCATGTGCACAATGTATGAGGAAGCCTTGCCATGCACGCAAGACACCCGTTACCATCTTTGATACCGTGACAAAGGCAAAGGATGAACCAATCGTCAAACAAATCATGCAAAGCGCACCTGACAGGTCTTCCCTTGGGTCTGGCTCTGTGTATCCCTGCTCCTTGGCCTGACCCACAACCTGCACAACAGCAATACCGCAATGGCAGTACAGTTGTTGCAGCACTGCGTAACGGTTACGTGATTAATGGCAGTACAGTTGTTGCAGCACAACGACAACAGCAGTGCAGCTGTTGCAGCAGGCACGTGACTTGACAGTGGCAATCATGTTGTCCTGCTCCTTGGCCTGACCTACAACCTGCATTGAAGCAATACAACAGTGGCAGTACAGCTGTTGCAGCAGGCACTTGATTTGGCAGTGACAATCATGTGGTCCTGCTCCTTGGCCTGACCCACCACTTGCACAACAGCAATACAACGACAACAGCAGTGCAGCTGTTGCAGCAGGTACTTGATGTGGCAGTTGCAACCTTGCTGTCCTGCTCCTTGGCCTGACCCACAACCTGCACAAAAGCGATACAGCAATGGCAATACAGTCGTTGCAGCAATTACTTTTGAAAATGTGGAAACTTTTAGTTGGTAGTTGCAACCTTGCTGTCCTGCTCCTTGGCCTGGCCCACAACCTCACAGCAACGGCAGTACAACATAGGTAGTGCAGTTGCAGCAGAGCAACATCAATGAGTCCTTGAACTGCTGTTCAACAGCGGTGCAGACCCGTACATATGTTCCTTGGTCAGGTGTACACACGGCTGAATGGGAAGTAAGCTCACCTCACTCAACGCGATGCCTAGTCTGCGGCTGTTGATGACGAAGCTGACTGCTCCATCAAGGACGCCCTCAATGTACAACATGCGTGCACACCACACCGCTACGAAGGCCTTACTTTCGGCCAACACGCCACCTCGATGCCAGACCATTGCTAACTCTTCACAAGGGTTGCGTCTTACGCTTCAATGATTATCCTGCACCCCACCTCATTGAACACCATGCCCGGCTTGAAGCTGTTGAAGATGACGCTGAGGGTGCCGCTGAGGATGCCCTCAATGGACAGCATCTGTGCACACCACACCACTACCACACAGCCGTTGTGTCAGCCACATGCCACCGCAATGTCAGACCATTGCTAAGTCTTCATAAGAGCTGCATGGTCGCTTCAAAGTTTCATCCTGCACCCCACCTCACTGAACGCCATGCCTGGCTTGAAGCTGATTGAAGACTGAGCTGAGGCAACTGGCCGGGCTTCAAGCTGAGTGCACCGACCAAGATGCCTCCAGAGGACTCACCACTGCATGCAGCTGCGACAGCCCACACACCGGCACATGCCTTGTACGGCAGCAATGCAGTACATACGTGCACACCAGACCACTACGACAGGCCTTTGTGTCAGCCAACACGCCACCACAATGCCATACCATTGCTAACCATTTATTATTCCGCACGCTCGCCTCACTCCACGAGATGCCTAGTCTGCAGCTGTTGAAGATGAAGCTGAGGGCGCCATCTAGGGCACCCTCCATGTACAGCATCTGTGCACAGCACACCACTAGGACAAGGCTGTTGTGCCAGCCAACGGGCCTCCTGCGCACTATGCATTCACATGTATTAGAATGGATGTCCTCCAAAGGCCTCTGCTGACTCTGCTCAAGAGCTGCGTCACACAAAAAGCAAGTAGCATGCACCCCACCTCACTGAACGCCATGCCTGGCTTGAAGCTGTTGAAGATAAAGCTGAGGGTGCCGCTGAGGATGCCCTCAATGGACAGCACCCGGTCGCCAGTCTCTATCAGCTCCTTGAGCGTGGAAACGACGGGCAGCCCAGCACCCACAGTCGTCTGCAGCAGCAGCAGCAGCATTGAAGCCAGCATGGCATGTCGGTCGCCAGTCTCTATTAGATCCTTGAACGTACGGAAATGACAGGCAGGCCAGCACCAACAGTCGTCTGCGGGATGGCGGCAGCAGCAGCACTGAAAGCTTATCACCAGACCAGTATGACTCAGTAAAGGGATCAAGCACCTCGTTTTTATCTGAAACCTGAAGTGCCGAACGCTCTGCACCAAGCTTCTGTTGCATTGTGGTATACATACTGCATACATGACCCACATGGTCAGAACCTAGATTAACAAAACAAGCCACACTGGACTCCTGTGCATCGCCAATTGCCAAGCCTGCGCCTGCTGTTCCTTTCGTCACACACACCTGCTGAATCGTAGTGCTTTCAACCCACAGCCGCCCTCCTACCTCGTACATAAAGTGCTTCCCGCTATCCCGCTGCAGCTGCCGCAGCTGCTGGTACCGCTCCAGCGGCCCCGCCCCCAGCTTTTTGTTGGGTGCGATGATGTGCAGGCCCTGCTGGCCCAGCCAGCTGCAGTAGTGCTGAGGCAGCAGCTCAGAGGCGGTGCAGTCCAGCAGCACGCCTGCTGCTGCACCCGGGTGGGCTGCGACATGTGCTGCGAGGGCATCTGGGTCTGCCTGCTGCGCCTGCGGGAGGGAACCATGAGTGGATATGTGGTGATGGGCATGTGATGGCAGGTGATGGCAGTAGGCAGGGGAGGGGGGGGGGCGTCAAGTGCATTGTATTGCGCGTGCTGATGTTGGATCTGTAAGCACCCACAGGCAATTCTGCTGCTGCTACTGTCACTGCTGCTGCTGCTGCTGTTGCTGCAGCTGGTGTTGCTGACGTTGCTGCATCTTCAGGTGCTGCGTAATGCGCTGATTTTTCTCCTACTTTTGACGATGCTGGTGCTGCTGGCCCGAGGGGCAGAGCAACCACAGGCTGCTGCATACACGGCTTTGGTGGAGTGCCCACTCCACTAAGATCAGCACCTGCTGCTTGTGCTGTGCTTGCAACCTGAACTGAATCTGTTTACCTGACATCACGACATGAATGGCGCTTGTAATTAACTTACCTGTGGTGAGTCCAGTGCTGCTCGCCACTCTGTGCCTTGCAGTGCGCTGTTTGACAGCAGCATCTTCCTGCTGTTGCTGACTGCCACCACCCGCACATCAACCCGCAGCTGCTCCAGCAAGTACGGCGTCTGCAAGAAACAATAGTTGGAAATGGTGTGACTGTGGGGACTAGTTGCTGAATCAAGCGCGGCGAAATGCTGAGGGGTGGCCTGAGCAGCAGCAGTAGCAACAGCAGACCGACATGTATGCCGTGCCGATAAGGCCTGTCCCGAACAGACCGAGCGCCACGACAGGAGGAGCCATATTGCCGTGATCGCGACAGCAAGACGAAACTACCAAAACGCACGCCTTTAAACCGCACGGCAATATTTCGTATTGCTTGATTATTGTCCTACAGCCACAACACATGTTCAAGTCGGACTCAAAAGCAGAACTGTGCCCACAACCCTGCTTGGGGATGACAGTCAACAGTTGTCACCACCTCCAATGCTGCTGGCTGCAGCGTCCGGGCACGGCAACAATCCAGGCAAGCCGTACAGCCGGTGCATTTGTTCAATCAAAGTGCCGCACGGTCGTCAGATGCAGCTGTCACTGCCAAGTCAATATGGTATCATGGGACCTTGGACATACTGTGACCGCGACCACAACACAAGCAACAACATGCAGATCATGCACAGCAACTCAGGCAACACAGGAACATCTGATGCTGCTGCTTCTGCTCTTGAACAGCTCTTCTGCAGCTGCTGCTCCTCACTGATGGCAGCAGCTGTAGCAGCACTTCCACTGCGCAGTGCTGCTGCTGTCCCCTAGTGCTGATTGCGCTGGGCAACCGTAAGCGAGGCACAGCTGGCGCATGCTGCTCTGCAAGGCCACACCGCTTAAGCAATGACCACACACACGTGTGTATACTGTAGCCACGAGCTCCGCACGCCCCACCCGGACACCCCTTCCCCCCCACACCGCTTGCTGCACAGGTGCCGCCAGCAGCTGCTGCACACACTTTGCCTGGCTGCGGTTGTCAAGACCTGCACTGCGGAGGTGAGTGCTTGGTCACAAGTGCTGTGTGGCCTAGCATTGCTGCCATCATCACTTGTGCCATGGCAGCTGCACCACGCGTGTTAGGGCCAAACAGGCAGTGCAATGTGCGTGCAGAGGCTGCTGCTGCTGTTGTCTCCTTGGTGCACGCTGTGGGCTGGTGGGTCACAGCTGACTGCTGCCTGCAAGTGGCTGCTGGCTGATGTAGGGAGGGCTGGAGGGCGCCAAGGGGGTGGCTCACTGTGAAGGTGGCGCAGAACTGCTGGTGGAGGACGTGAACAGGCGCTGCTGCTGGCAGCAATCAAAGAAAGACAGGCCATGGAATTGCATGCCTTGTTTGTGTTACTCCGCTTCCTTTCGCTTCACCTGCTGCTGCTGCTGCTGCTGCTGGTGCTGCTGCTGCTTTGCAGCAGGTGACGGGCTGCGCCTGAACAAACCACTGCCAGCGCTGCTGCTGCTACCGCCACTCGCTGCTGCAGCTGCTGCTGCACTTGATGCCGCAGCTGCATCCTGCTGCTGCTGCTGCTGCGCTGCTGTCTGCTCCAGCTGCTGCAGCTGTTCCTGCAGTGCAGCAGTACTGGCTGTTATGTCAGCAAGCAAAGCTGGCAGGGCAGCTGCATCAGCTAACCCACTGCTAAGAGTCTTGAGCCTATTTGTCTGCATCTGCACATGCCGTACTGCTTTTGATGCCTTGATCTCTGCTTGGTCTATCGTACGTGCTATATACTCCTGGTTAGTAACAAGCAGCTTGACATTGTCGTTATGCCAGCCTTGGTATGATGTCAGAATGCTGTTGACTGCTGCATTCAGCCGGCCTGTATCGCTGCTCAGCTGTTTGACAAGCTGTATGTCACTCAACAGGCTTTCCGGCTCGGCTGCTGCTGCTGTAGGTGTTGTAGCAGCAGCTGCTGCCACCGCTGCTGCCTTGCTGCCATTGCTGCCTGCTGCTGCAGCTTCGAAGCTGGGCGCCTTGGCTTGTAGCTCCTTGAGGTGCAGCAGCAGCGGATCTGCTGATGGAGCTGCAGCTGCAGCTGCCGCTGCTTGGCTGTGACTGCCAGCTGTTGCTCTGCTGGGTCCTCCGCGAGATGGGCTGGCGCTGCTGTTGCTGTTCACAGTGATAATGCCTTCCTCGCCCGGTCTGCTGCTTCCAGCACCCATAAGAAACACGCCCAGTATGATCTCAGTACTAATCGTCAAGCAGAACGGGTAGCAGGTGCTGCGATCAGGGATCCTTTGCTGCTTGTATACATGTGTGTACTGTTGTGTTGTCTGACACGGCGTGCATACGTGATGCGGTTCAAACAGCACATAACAATTGTAACTTAAGCAGGATGCTCGTTTTAGCGTGAAACGGTTTGACGGACCGGCGCTCACGTAGCGTTAAAGAACCCTGGTCGGATGACAGCTGTACTGCTTTCTCTTCCTGTGGAGCGAAGGCGCACAGCCTTCTCAAACGGGTTGGTAAGAAACATGTGCTGCATTTAAACTGGTTGAGTTGAAAACCGTCATCTCAAGCGCCAGCAGTAGCAGCAGTAGCAGCAGTGGCATCAGCAGTGCTGCTCAGCACCACACACAAGCATGTTCGGGCTTGCAGCACTAAGGCGTGCAGCATTCAGCCGCAATCAGCATCAACTCAAAGCCCTCGCATCCTGCTGGCCGGTGCAGCAGCAGTCGCAGCACCATGCTGGCTTCCAAACCAGCAGCAGCACTGGCAGCAGCAATGTTGCCAAAGAGCCAGAGACGCCACTGCTGCAGACGATCAGGCAAAGGATCATGGTGCGTCTGATGATGCAGAATACTTTGCTAGAGTTTTGCTTTTGCACTGGATGTGTCTGTAACTCCGCGGCTGTGTGGAGGTTGCTCCAGCTGTGCAGCACGAACTGCAGTGTGCAGACTGCGAACCGGCAGCGATGCACTCAAACCCAACTGCTGCAGCACTGCACGTGATCATTGCTTGCTGTGCACTGCTTATTATCTCTTGCTGTGCTGCAGATCAGGGGAGGTCCATTGTCGGTTGCAGATTACATGCAGGTGCGAGCACAGCAGCAGCTGGAGTTGGTAGACTACCAACTTGTACATGCTGCATTGCACCCAGCAGCGTGCAGTGCAGTGCAGCCATGCAGCCGAAGCCTCTGCACGCTGTGTGTGCACTTGGTTTGGTTGTGCAGCTGGAGGTCCACCTATAGTTGTGCGGGATACCAGCAGCAGATCAGATGCAGTTTTGGGGTCGCTGGCTCTGGCGCTCTTACCAGCTGATCACTCGCCCTTGCAACCATCACTGCACAGCGCATGCACTTGCTTGCTTCACACAGCATCAGCAGCAGGTGCAGCAGCATTATATAGGCAAGCTCGTTTTTGAGAGTGGAAGTTACACGTAGGCCGTTCGCCATCTCAGATGGCATGCACCACACAAAGTGAACGCAATCTTGCGCCAAAAAGGGAGATTGAAGCAACTTTGAAGCCAAAATAGTCCTAGACTCTCGATCAGGATTGTACAAGGCATAAGCTGGCACACCTAAAAGTGTGCTTTGAAACACCATAAAAGCGGGAGTAAACTGGCTAAAGCCAACATGAGCGCAATCCAATGGCACGACACAATGGATGCGATGCTAGTTGCACCAGAGATCATCCATATCAACCACTCCTCAAAAGTTGCGGCATCTCAAAAGACACCACCACCTGACACCACCATGCGCCAAATGTTCACTTCCCAAACCTCCACACTGCGCCACTGCTACTAAGCCTAGCTGCCAGGCACCTCCGCTGGCAGCGGTGGCACCTCTTCCCAGCTGACCCGACGGCCATCTGCACCACCACGGCGCCAGCGCATCAGTGTGGCACGCGACCACCGGGTGCGCACGCCCTGCTGCTGCAGCTCACGCCGCAGTTGCTGCATAGCCTTTCGCTGCTGCCGCTCCTCTGCACAGAGCATTGCGTCAACATAAATGCTGTGACCAGCCTGCCGCAGGTTGCTGCGGATGCGGCCGCCAAGCATGTTGCTCAGCAGATCCGCCTCCTTCAGCGTAACCTCCCACAAGCACATTGATGCCGCGCGCCTGAGGCGCTGCCGCTGCTGCTGCCGCCGCTGCCGCCACCTGCAGCAGCAAGGGTCTCGTTACCCTCTGCTGCTGCTGGCTTCGGTGACCACACAATGCGTGCAGAGGTGATGCTGCTTGGAGTAACACCACCGCATTCAACTAGTGTAGACACCAGGTCGGCACCACCCGTGCCCACAGGGGCGTGTACCATGAACCGCGCAGGTTGTGGCTGCTGCTGCTGCTGGTGCTGCTGCAACTGCTCCTGCATTTGCGTCAGCATTTGCTGCTGCTCTTGCTGCTTCTGCAGCAGGCGCTGCTGCTCTTTGCATTGTGCCTGCAGTTGCTGCTCCACCAGCTGTTGCAACAGCTGAAGCTGCTCCTGCTCCTCCTGCAGCCGTCGGTCCAACTGCTGCTGCTGCTCTTGGATGCCCGCCAGGCCAGCATTGAATGTGTTTTTGTGCTCTTCTGTCACATTACATATCCTCTTCCAGCCGGTGTCAGCTGCCGCACTGTCAAGTGTTTGATGTAAGCATGGATTTTGCATTCTGCTTGTTACTTTTGTGTTACTTTTTGTGCTACTTGGTGTCACTCCTGCAGGAGGTGCTGATCAATCCCTCCAGCGGCTACTACATGAAGCGTGACGTGTTTGGCAGCAGCGGCGACTTCACCACGTCACCAGAGATCAGCCAGATGTTTGGAGAGGTGCGCGTGTGCATCTTGTGTGTGCTGTTGTGCTCTGCGTGACAACATCTTAGCTGTTGCTGTGCCACTGCGCCAGGGACTTCACCAACTCACTGGAAATCAGCCAGATGTTTGGAAGATTGCGCTGGTGGCGCTCACTTGGTCGTTGAGGACTAGAATAACATTGACAGCACATGCAACTGCAGTGGCGAATGTTGTGGGCTGGGGGGGGGTGCGCTACTGGCACTCACTTGCATACCCAACATCAGCTCATTGACATGTATGTGTGTGTGGGTCAGCCTGACCAGCTTTCATTGGGTTGATTGAGTAGCAGCTGCATCACTTGGCTTTCAGAATGCCTGCCGGCTCTTCACTTTCATCATGCAGATGTTGGTCATCTGATTGTGCTGCTGTGCCCATAAGAACACCTTCCCATGACCACCTTCCCGTGTGAACCAGTTGCATCACCATAGTCACACCTGCGCCTTTGCATTCCTTGTGTGCAGATGCTGGGCATCTGGTGTGTGCTGCTGTGGCAGCAGGGCGGCCAGCCTGACGAAAAATCCACTCTGCTGCCCTACCCCCCAATGCGCAGATATCTTCTTACTCAATCATATAACCATCTTCCTGTTCATACGTGTGTGTGCAGATGCTGGGCATCTGGTGTGTGCTGCTGTGGCAGCAGCTGGGCCAGCCTGGCCGCCTGTCCCTGGTTGAGCTGGGCCCGGGACGCGGCACACTCATGGCTGACCTGCTGAGGGGCACCGCAGCCTTTACACCCTTCGCACAGGCACTGCAGGTGAGGCCCTGATGTGATATGTGTGCCGTTTGCATTATGTAGGTTCTTTGTTTTGTTTTGACTTGGTGGAGCCACAATGCACAAAGCAATGCAGGGGGCTGGGCCCGGGCGCGGCACGCTGATGGCTGACCTGCTGAGGGGCACCGCAGCTTTCACACCCTTTGCTAAAGCACTGCTGGGGAGGCGTTGTGTTGCATGTGTTATTTGTGTTGCGCCTGTTGTTGTGTGTGTTGTCACAACACAGTGTGTCACTTGTGGTGAGGTTGGGCAGCTGTTGCAGCAGCTTTGAGCATGAGAGTGTGGCGGCTGTCACTGGCGGAGCTGGGACCAGGACGCTTGACGCTGATGGCCGACCTGCTGAGGGGCACAGCAGCTTTCACACCTTTTGCTAAAGCACTGCAGGTGAGGCGTTGTGTTGCATGTGTCACTTGTGTTGTGTCTGTTGTTGTGTCTGTTGTTGTGTCGCTCATGGTAAGGTTGGGCAGCTGTTGCAGCAGCGTTGAGAAGTATGGGAGTGTGGCCGCTTGTCACTGGTGGAGCTGGGCCCGGGGGTCGGGGGGGGCGGGCACGCCCCATGGCCGACCTGCTCAGGGGCACCGCAGCCTTTACACCCAGGCACTGCAGGTGAGGCTGGTGTGTCATATATGTTATTTGTGTTGTGTCTGTTGTTGTGTCACTTGTGGTGAGGTTGGGCTGCTGTTGCAGCAGCTTTGAGAAGTGTGGGAGAGTAACGGGGCCTGTGAGGCAGGGGCGGGTGACATGCTGTTTGTGTTGGCCCATATGTCCCATCATACTAAATCCCACTGCTCTGAACCCATGTCCGGAGTGTTTTCTATATGTAAATGCTGCGTTTGAGCAGTTGTGTCACCTGGGTTGAAGGTGTGCAGCTTCCGCAGCAGCGGTGCGAGTGTGGGAGAGGAACGGGGCCTGTAAGGCAGGGGCGGGTGACATGCTGTTTGTGTTGGCCCATATGTCCCAATATACAAATCTGACTGCTCTGTACTCATGTTGTGAGTGTTTTCTATATGTATATGTTGCTTTTGAGCAGTTGTGTTACCTGGGTTGCAGGTGTGCAGCTGCCGCAGCAGCGGCGCGAATGAGGGAGTGTGACGGGCCCTGTGAGCAGGAGTGAGACGTGTGCTTGTGTTGGCCCCGATGTCCCAGCAGATGATAGGCACCCCTTTAAATCCATGCTCTTGGTGTTGACTGTCATGTCATCTGTTGGCTGCTCGTGCTGCTGCCTCTGTTCTTCTGCTACCATGATGGCTGAGGCGGAGGTTTTTACAAACAACATGTGCTGCTGCTGCTGCTGCTGCTGCTGCCTCTGCTGCCTCTGCTGCTTTCTCTGCTGTAATGATGCAGGTTCATCTGGTGGAAGTCAGTCCATTTATGCGGCAGCAGCAGTGGGAGAAGCTGCAGTGCAGCAGCAGCAGCAACAGCAGCAGCAGCAGCGGCGGGAGGAGTGACACCAGTAGCAGCAGCAGCACTGGCACAGAGCAGCAGCAGCAACACGAGGCGTATGATGCTGGCGTGTCTGGTTTGAACGATGCGCAAGTAAGCAGGAACTTGCAGCAGCCAGTTCTCCAACTGCAATGTTGCAGAACCTAAAACTGCAGCAGCAAGTGGGCTGTGACTTGTTTCCACATTCGGTTCTTCATGCATTCAGCAGCCGTGACGTGCAGTACTGCAGGCATGTTGCTGACGAGTCATTTTTAAAGTCTGCACCACACTTGCTCAGCTAAGGCACACCCGCCCATGCCACCGTTGGTGCAGCTATGATGGCATCCATCCGTGGCTCGGCAACCGGCATCACACTACAATAGGCATGTTGAACCCTTTGAAAACAGACTCGCATGCCCCTCTGCACATGTTTGTAGGTGCACCGCACTGGCATGCCTCACCGGTTACTTGCTCAACGCAGTGTCCACCCATGTACACTAGACTGATGTTCCATGCTGCACTCTCAACATCTTCATATGTGTGCAGGTGCGCTGGCATGCCTCGCTGGATGCTGTCCCCTACGACGGCCCTGCCATCTACATAGCGCATGAGTTCCTTGACGCACTGCCTGTGCACCAGTTCATGAGGGACCCTCGCAGAGGGTGGCTGGAGGTAAGATGCCTGGCTAAACTGCTGTGATTGAACCATTTACTGAACAACGGCACTGACTGACTACGCAGCCAGACGTTTTTCTTCCTCCAGTACTGTGGCCTGTAGAGAGCCCAATAGCACAAAACTGCTGTTGTACTTCATGCATATATGGCCATCAGCAGCCAGGTCTGGCGCATTGTACGTTCAGCGGTGCGTGCATCGAGCTTCCACCGATGCGCCCAATGCCCAATTCAAACTGCTTGTGAGCGCTGCTGGCGCACGTGTCATTAGGGATTCAGCTGCAGAGGGACCCATGCAATGGCTGCCTTGCAGGGGTGCTGTTGGCGGTTCCTACCGTGCCTGCTGCTCTCTCTAACAAGAGCTTCTCTAACAAGAGCGTAGAAACTTGTAGCTTGCAACTTAGCAGTTCCTGCTTGATATACGCCTCAACAACTGTGGTGATGCGACTGTTACCTGCTGCCACTGCAAAGACAAATCCCCAGGCACTGCATTGACACATGCCAGGCGCACAATACCTCAGGTAGTGATGCTGAACATGCATATTGCGTCCATGGTGCTGCTGCTTTCACCCTGCAGGTGATGGTGGATACTGCTGATGCAGATGAACAGTCCAACGACCCACAGCTGGTCAGCAGCAGCAGCAGCAGCAGTAACCTGGGAGTCTCATTGGTACAGCACCAACAGCAGCAGCAGCAGTTGATTGTTCCGCCTGGCCACATCTCTCAGCAGCAACAGCAGGACAACAGCGCATCAACACAGCAGCAGCAGCAGCAAGATGCAGAGCAGCAGGGCCTGCACCTGCGCTTTGTGCTGTCTCCCAGCCCAACACCTGCCAGCCAGCTGTTGGTGCCCAAACGACTTGCAGCACTGCAGCAGCAGCAGCAGCAGCAGCAGTCGCCGGGTTCAGACGCTGTAGAGGTAAGCATCTCACCTCAATACCTTGAATACATTCAACACTCTGTTTCAGCCACGTGTTGACAGCAAGCATAGACGTTTGGTGTGTGCCGTGACACGCGCCAATTTGATGACAGCTGCCCTGCAGCTTGCTGCTGCTGCTGCTGCTGCAAGGCATCCACTGCTATAGCTGCATAACCTCCCCTACCTCTGTTCAGCCGACGGCTGCTGTTCAATTTCATATACTGCAGGTGGGTGCGCATGCCATGGCAGTATGTGAGACGCTGGCGAGGCGCATTAATGTGTGAGTGCTGCTGCTG
Organism: Tetradesmus lagerheimii; assembly: GCA_902809745.2. Classification (NCBI taxonomy): domain Eukaryota; kingdom Viridiplantae; phylum Chlorophyta; class Chlorophyceae; order Sphaeropleales; family Scenedesmaceae; genus Tetradesmus; species Tetradesmus lagerheimii. The sequence continues at coordinate 17,626 of CADDIJ020000795.1, forward strand.
CCGGGTGCCCTGCTATTGCTGCATCAAAAGAATGATATTTCTTCTTCTGCCGCCGCCTGTGGTTCCTGGCGTGCAGGTGGGCGCGCATGCCATGGCAGTATGTGAGACGCTGGCGAGGCGCATTGCTGCTACAGGTGGTGCTGCCTTACTGGTCGACTATGGCCGCAATGAGCCTTACTCAAACTCACTGACGGCCATCAGGGCACATGCAGGTGGGCTGAGAAGGGATATATCCGCAAGGTTTGCACAATTTGAAGTGTCAGACATAAGCATGCTCTGACACAGCAGCAGATGACAGCAGAGTGCGTACACCGAAGCATTTAAGGCATTCTCATGTGGAACATCTTCAACATGTGACAGAAGAAGCACTGACGGTCATGGCCAACGTGTCCTTGTGCTCAGGCCATGACAGCTGCAAGTGAATGCCATCTTGTGACCTTCAAGCAGAACTGCACCAGCCCGGCGCCACGCACCTTCCGGTTCAAATGTCCTCTGCAAGTACTGCAGCATTTCTTGTTCTCACTTGCTCAAATGTGCCTCACCGTGCAGGTGTGCACCCGCTGAGTCAGCCAGGCACTGCTGACCTGTCAGCCTGGGTGGACTTCTCAGCAATGCGCCTGGCAGCAGAGCAGGCTGCAGAAGCCGAACAGGCAACAGCAGCAGCAGCAGGCGGTGGAGCTGGCAGTAAACCAGCAGCAGCAGCGGCACGGCCTGCAGCAGCATCAGGTGTTGATGTGCACGGGCCGGTGCCTCAAGCTGACCTGCTGCACTCGTTGGGTATCCAGCATCGGCTGGAGGCACTTGCTCAGGTGAGGCAGTGGTTCCACAACAGCACGTGACATGCTGCTTTGTCGCATCAATCAGCAGATGTTGTCAGCACAGTAGGCAATACCTCGCACAGCTGCCCCCCCATGCTAGCACAGTACTACTGCATGGCATGCATGGCATGCATGTGCGTGCAGGATGTAGCCGCCGGACTGTGTGTGTTGCACGCATACCATGTGCCTGCATGCCCTGCAGTCCGCCACCCCCAAGCAGGTTGACCTCAACCTGTAACACAACAGGCCTGTGGCACCTGTTAGGCCATGCCTGAGCACTGGCTCTCCTTATTGCTGACACTTCTCTAAACGTTGGTCAATGAATACCTGCATTGCCCTGCCTGCCTTCATGTCACAATGCTGCCCCATGTGTGCCCCGCAGTCCGCTACCCCCAAGCAGGTGGAGTCGCTTGTGTCAGGCTACCAGCGGCTGGTGGACACAGCACCCGGCGGCATGGGAGGCGCGTACCTGGCCATGGCCATCACACAGAAAGGGATGCAGGCGCCAGTGGGCTTCGAGCAGCAGCAGCAGCAGGAGTAGCAGCCGGTTGAACCACAGTTGGATGAGCAGGCTTGTCCGAGAAGAGGCAGAGAGTAGCGTGTGCCTTGGTGGTCCTGTTGTGTTAGAAACGCTGCAATGGCAGTGATGCAGTCAATCACCCGTGCCTTGCTTCTTGAATTGAAGGCATACAGGCAGTGAGACTCAACTGTCAGTTTACCAGCAAGCCTGCCTTGGCGCAGTTCATTGATAGAGCCGGTGGATGAAACGTGTTACGAACTGCGAGATGATTTCTGCTGTGATGTCACTGGCGTAAGCCATTGGCTACTGCTGGCTTCTAACACGTGCTCGGAATGACAACCCGGCTCAGCCCTGCAAAAGGATCGCACATAGATGGGTGAGGGAAGCAGCACTTGAATACGTACAAGTTTTCTTACGCTAAATCGTAGTTTTGAGGGTTGCCAAAAGCGTGTGCACCTCATATCGTCGCGATACAGCAGCATGAGCAGTGCCATCTCACTCCCCGCCTAAAAGGATACTGAAGCTTATTTCATGACTTAATGTCAATAAAAGTCGCGTCAAAATGAAGTGCTGACGTAAAAGTGGGAAGTGCCAACTATTGGGCGGGAGCCTCTGCTGTAGCCATGGCGGACAAGTGAGCAGGCTTCCAGCAGCGAAATACACGTAACAGACATCATTTTGCTACATTAATCTGGCTACAGGGCTCATAAGGACACATATAGGGATATGTCATGACAGCAGCAGCACACTGCTGACGCATGCGCGCACTGCTGTGCTCATGACATGACTGGTTAACACAAATGGCCTTGCCTCATATCCTGCCTGCTGTCAGCAGTATCCCGGTGTTTCCACCGCCTGTGCGCACCGCGCGCAAGGCCAGCAGCAGGGACAGGGAGTCCAGCGGCAGCGGGCAGGCAGCGCAGCAGCAGCAGCAGGCTGCAAGCATGATGTACCCGCCGATGCACGTTGCGGGCGTGCAGCTGCTGTATGAGTCACCAAAAGCAAACAAACAACCCTTTCAGCGGCATGGCTTCCAGACATCTGTTGGTGAGAAAGAACCTCCAGACACCTACAGTACTACAGTACTACAGCACAGCAGCAGCGCTGGCTAAGGCAGCTAAGGCAGCTAGTGCTGGATGCACGCTGCCTTTGTTGGTCCTGGACCCGGCACAGCAGCAGTGGCCTCATCTATGGCAGCTATTCTTGAATATGGCTGATGTGTATAGCTTGGTTCAACTGCCCACCAGCAGCAGCGGTATGCTGACAGACACCATGCGCTGACTGAAGAACTCGATTATCCACGTGTGCAGCCTCTCTTGCATGTGAACAAGCAGCATGCTGTTCCAGCATAGCAGGGCAACAGTGCAGCCTCCTCACTGAGCAAATGTGCTGCTTGTCTGCTTGGAGAACTGCTTAAGGTATGCAGCTAGTACAGCAACATGTCTAAACATATCTCCTTGCGACTGCACCTCACAGGGGGAGCTCCATTAGGCACCTCAGCGTCAGGCGGCAATCGCATCAGCAGCAGCGGCAGCACCCGCCTGCCCACTGCCCCGCCAGCCAAGCACACAGTCAGCTGGGGCAGCAGAAAGCCGCTGCGCAAGGACGCCAGCTGGTTTGCTGTCACAATTGCGCTGCTGTTCGCTGCAGCCACAATCTACTACTTGTATGTGCGCATTGCCTTCACACTGGACATGAAAGACAAGTGGTGAGCAGCAACAGCGGCAGCAGCCGCAACAGCCGCAACAGCAGCAGAACGAAGGCAGCAGGAGCCCATTAGCCTACCCATCAGTGCGCTGGGCCAGCGCAGATGCCTCACATGCGTGTGCAGCTGCTCAAGCAACCCTCAACAGTCGCGACTTCTGCTGCTGCTTACAGCACACTTCACGTGGCAAAGCAGCCGCAGCACTGCGTGACACTCAACACTGCTACTGGCACCGTGCCCCTCTATGCTGCTTCCGCATGCAGGTACTCCTGCTGTGTGCTAGTTGTTGAGATCATCGGCATCACAGCAGTCATCCCCTACGCTGCGCTCAACTGCGTGCACACGCACCCCACAGGCAGCACAGGACTGCCAGCAGACGATGGCTTCACAGAGCCTGACAAAAAGTGAGCAGCAGCGTAACAGTCACACTTTGAGAGAGAGTAGTTACATGTGGGTCCAGTCACCATCTCAGATGGTATGAGCCACCCCAAAATGAGCACAATGTCAACGCGTGACGAAAGAAGATGAGCACACAATGTAGCCCATTGAGGCCATCCGTTGAGCACAGGGTCTCTCCAGATTGAGCATAAGATTATATCTGCGGTGTGTCAGTGACACACCCCAATCAGCCAACAGCATGTGCTGAAGAAGCACACCAACCAAAAAGCATGTTGTCAAGATCACACAGCCAGAGAGATAGGCAGGGCAACTAAGGCGGCATAAAGGCGGCAGCAAACCAATAATGTGACAGGATGCATGTGTAACTCGTCAAGTAACCTAAACTCATCACGGGCTAGGAGCAACAGCGTCTAAGGCGTCATCTACAGGGACATAAACCTCAGGCTGAATTGGCACACTTTGATGGTCAGGGGACAACCCCAGCAACACTGAGCGATACAACCACATCTGATAAACCACCACAGCCAAGCCCTCTTGATCCTCACAGTCTAGAATGCGCGGCACCAACTCGTTAGCATAGCGATCTACAGTACCCGCAGGATAGAACACACTAGGGCAGGCACCGCGCAAGTGGTCATATGCAGGGCATTCCAGCAGAAAGTGTTTGAGATCCTCCACATTGTCATAGGTCCCAGTCCGGGCGTGCACGCGTGTGCGCCAAACTGCTCGGCTAGCTGCAACAGGATTAGCACACGAGCACAGTCTACACAACCGCTGCTGCCTGGGCACCCGAGGGCGGGCATGTCTACCCAACTGCACCTCCAACTGTGCAGCCCCAGTGCGAAGCCGTGCAAGGCACTGCAACACCCGGAACGGCAAGCATAATTGCATGTATTGAGGTTGTGTGTTGCGGTCAAAAGCAGCATCAGCCTCCATAGGATGCACCCAGGCAGCATGTGTGCACATAGTAACATGATTGCTTGGTGCTGTTCTGGGGTCAGCATCCTCCGCACCTGCATCGGCCCACCCCTGCTTAACCAAGCGTGCAAGGGCAGCAGACACGGCTGTAGCATGCAACTCAAGCCCACATACACTTGCAGCCGTCACCCCAGGCCCACGCCATGCAGCCTGCTGTATAACACCAAGGCGTTGCATAGTGTCCAGCAAGTTTTGCAACCACTCAATGCTAACTCCACATCCGACACCCACGCAACCCGCGCAAGACGATCAACGGGCATGGCCCTAAGGCGTTCCCACCAGCGCGCCGCCAGCACAACCCAATGGTGCTGAACAGGCGAGCGGTGAAGATCGCGCATCAGCACATCAATGCTGGAGCGTTGCCCAGCCCCAGTCATGTAGCGAAGGAATGACACATGCACCTTGTCAGCTGCAGACATGCGCCACCCTGTGCGCCTGAACAAGCCTGTATGGCACAACTCGGGGCCCCACACATGAGATGCGTATGACATAACAGGCTCAACCATGATGTCAAACATGCGGCACTTCATGTCGTATTGTGTGATGCGTTGCTTACGGAAGCAGCCCAAGAGGGTATGCATGGCCTTGAGCCCAGACGCTGCCAAAGCATCAACTGCCGGCTGCAGACCTTTGGTCTCATGCAACGCACTTTGTGCGTCTCTGACTTCAACAGATCACTCTAAGCTGAACATGCAGCTGCATATTGTGCACTGCACATTGCTGGAGTGGAGCAACTTTGGCATGCCTTCAAGGCAGAAGTTCTGTTGCCCTGATCTGCCGTACAACTATCTGCACAGCTGCATGAAGTAACCATGCTGTTGTTGACCGTGTTTCTGCCGCCGCAGGTTCACGTACGTGTGCTCATCCCCTGCTACAAGGAGTCCCTGGGCACAGTCAGCGCCACCATCAGTGCAGCACTGGAGGCCGAGCTGCCACCTGGCGTGACGCGGCAGCTGTACTTGTGTGATGATGGCAAGGATGCTGAGAAGCGGGCGTGGCTGGAGCACAACTATGGGCAGGGGCAGCGTGGGCAGGTGCACTATGTAACTGGCAGGTGCGGCCTGTGGGGTGTTGTATTGTTGAACGTCATTTGTTTCTCTTGCTCTAACTACTATGAGTGGCTCTCTGTGTTCAAACAGCCTGTCAGTGGCTGGAGCACAACTATGGGCAGGGGCACCGGGTGCAGGTGCACTACGTGACCGGCAGGTGCGGCTGCTGCATGCATCCAGCGGCTGGACCGTATTGTCACACTGTGGTATGGTCAAAGTGTGCAGCAGCTGGATTGTATGGTCACACTGTGGCAGAAATGTTGTCTATCTGCTCTATGCTTGTCAAGCCCCTCGGAAAGAAATATGGCGTGCTGCGCTGCCCCATACACCAAGGGCTGCTCACCACCATGCAGTGCTTCGTGTGGGTTTGTATGTAGCGTTGGTTCATGAGAGGTCCTGAACATCCAGCTGATGGACTCCTTTCGGAGAAGCTGGCTGCACTGCTGCTGATGCTGATGCTGTGCTGCTGATGTGTGCAGGTCGCGAGCCAAGGGAGAGATCAACGGCAAGAGGTGAGAGCTGGCAGGCTGGCCGGTTGCATTCAACAGCTCTCAAGTCTAGTTGAACAGCACCGTTTTGCACAGCAGATGTGGAGGCTGCTGAGATGATCATACAACTCAACTGAGCACAAACTCCATTAGGGGCAAGCCATGCAGCCAAGAGCATGCCCTGCACATGTTGCGGCACCGACACAGCCTGCAAGATGTTGACTGCTTGCTGTGCATGTATTTCTGCCTCTGACGCACACATGTTCATGTTCCTGCAGTGCCAACCTGAACACATGTTCATGTTCCTGCAGTGCCAACCTGAACACATGTTCATGTTCCTGCAGTGCCAACCTGAACACATGTTCATGTTCCTGCAGTGCCAACCTGAACACATGTGCATGTTCCTGCAGTGCCAACCTGAACAACGTGCTGAAGAACATCATCTACAAGGAGCACGCCAGCGCACCCAGCGAGATCCCCCTTGAGGAGGTGATCGTGGTGTTTGATGCGGACATGCAGGCCAAGCCCAACTTCTTCTGCAAGGTGGGGCGCACGAGCAGCTGTTACAGCATGCAGCACGTTTTGGACCAACTGATAGGGCTTTGTAGAGTCTGTGTGTGATGCTGTTGGTGTGCTGGCAGAGGTGTAGGCACAGCCAAACTTTTTCTGCAAGGTGTGCCGCATGAAACAGCACTTCCAGGTTTGCCTGATGTACAGGGGACGGTTGAATCTTTGTGAGACTTCTCACTCAGCACTGATGCTGTTGGTAGACAACAGCTTCTGCATGGTGGGGCCTCATGCATGTAGCAGGAGGTACCACAGGGGCCATCTAGTAACATTGGCTGTATGCTAGGCAGCATCCTTGCCTGAGGAATCATTGCTGCGGCAGCTGCTGCTGCTGCTGGTAGTGGCACACACACCTGCCAGGCATACTACAGCATGCGCCGTGCAGAACGCAGGTCGGCTGTCTCTTTAACTGCTGCTGCTGCTGCTGCTGCAGATCCTTGAGGTTATGTGTGACGACGGCATCGCGCTGTGCCTGTCCCCCCAGGGCTTCAGTAACGTGAACCTGGCAACAGACATCTACAACAACGCCAACCAGTGAGCACCCAGCGGCTGCAGCTGAGACCTGGCATGCCAGCTGCACAACTGCTAGTTGTCGCCTGCTGACTACCTGCCAGCCTGATGTTCAGTGCATGGACAGCGGCATCAGTGCAAGCCACACTTGCAGCATGTAACAGTTGCACTCAGTGGTTTGCAGGGTTAATTAGGGGGTGGTATGTGTGCGACGTGAGTTTGCTGGCTTGCAGGCAATCAACCCTGCAAACCTCATCTTAGCGTGCTCTGATGGTGTGCTGTGGTTCTCCCTGCAGGCAGTTTTGGGAGTACATGCTGCCTGGGTTGTCAGCCATGGGCTACATCGCATGCACAGGTGGGTGAGCGCTGGTGGCCGCCGCATGGGTGCCGCATGGGTGCCGCCGCTGAAGTTGATGTAGGTGATCTAAACACCTTGGTATAGTGGCCACGCGCAGTATACTGATCACATCTGGCGTGCGCACTTGACAAACCACATTATCGGCAACGTCTACTGCATCAGGGGCATACACTTGTTGTGCATCATGCTGAGCAACCGGTTTGTTGTGCTGAGAGGTCAGATCATAATTGTTGCACAGTTGCAACTCATTCGATGGTGTGGCTGCTGCTGCTGCTGCTGTGCAGGGACCAACTTCTGCCTGCGAGCAAGGGCGTTAGGCTCAGTGGGCTGGTTCCCGGAGTACTGCATCACAGGTGGGTGGACACAGGGCTGTGGCTGTGGCATATGCGCGCCGTGTCATGTCACTGCGAGGACAAATTGCACCGTCAAATTTGACCCATGAGCAGATCAGTGTAGACGGTACACTTCACAAAGACGTTACTAATGCTGCGTTATCAAAGCTGCGCATGCTGCTGATGCTGATGCTGATGCTGCCGTTACTGCTGCTGCTGCCGCAGAGGACTATGCGCTGTCCATGGAGCTCAAGGCTGCCGGCTTCAAGGGAGAGTACCTGGTGAGGCTGGTGATAGATGACGTGACAGGGGCCCACTACCAATTGTAGGATGCCATGGAAGGGGCAGTACAACTTGCATTGAATGGGGCACCAGACAGGAAACAACTGTATCATACAGCATTCAATACTATTACGGAAATACCGTGACTCATAGTATGCGTCATGCACATGAACAGCATGCACACCGCTCTGTGGCGCATGTACTTGACAAGAAGATTGAATTGTATACTCCAGCCAGTTGCTGTCACTGACGAAGATTGCATCTTGGCATAGCAGATGTGTTGAACTAAAATGCTGACTTCTGTCATGCTGGCGCATGCGGAGTACCTGGCTGTGGGTAAGGTGCCTGAGGAGCAAGCTGCCTGAGCTGACTCCACTCTTGTTGGTGTAGCACTACAGCACGGCTGACGTTCTGGTCTGTCTGTCATGCTGTTGCTGCAGGCTGAGTACCTGGCTGTGGGTGAGGCAAGAACTGCTGTAACAAAGTTAGCGTAGCAGATGCATTGACTGTAGTGTGTCACCCATCCATAACACTGTCGCAGGCTGAGTACCTGGCTGTGGGTGAGGGGCCCGAGGAGCTGCGCAACGTGCTGCGGCAGCGCAGCAGGTGGACCAAGGGGCACATGCAGGTGCGGGACGTGTGCATGATCTGACAGCTGCTAGTATGATGCCCACAGAAGAAAATGCATGCAGCTGAATGCTGCCACAGCAACCAGATCTTCTGTTCAACCAGCGCTGGACTGGTTTATGTTAGGTGGCAGCCGCTTTTACAACCTGCAGCTTGTTCACCCGGTCTGACTATGCATTGAACACCGCATCATGTGCTGCTGCTGCACTGCTGCATATTTTTTTTTAGAGAGTGGAAGTTACACGTAGGCCGTTCGCCATCTCAGATGGCATATGTGAGTTCAGGTCTTCTTCAGCAGCCGCAACCCGCTGCTGCGCTGGAAGCTGCCGCTGCTGCACAAGCTGCTGTACAACAACGGCACCTGGTCCTACTTCTGCACCATCATCACCACCTGGACCTTCCTGCTGGTTCCATTCATCAGCCTCATGTTTGAAATCCAGCCCGTCAAGTTTGGCCCCGAGTTTGCGCTGGCAGCCTCGCTGTACCTCTTCTCAAACTTTGTGGTAAGCCTTAGTGGCGCCGGATCTTCAGATCAGCGTAGCGCCATCCTTGTGCCTGCCCGTGCCGCTGACGTCGCTCTTTGATGCATCATGGCATTTGTCTGAGCTGACAACAGCTGGTGCTGCTGCTGCTGCTGCTGCTGCTGCAGGTGATGAACTACTTCCATGTTGCGGAGCACATGCGCGGCATCTGGATGGCCAACGTGTCCAACTACCTGCTGTCCTTCACATACGCCAAGGTGAGGGCTCTGGCTGAGCCAGCCGTGCGTGGGAGGGCGTGTCACGCAAACGTTGACCAGTGCACAACTGTCACCAGCACGCAGTGTTGCCGACCGGATTACTCAGCATGGTGCTTTCCACGGTTACCATCTAGAAGCAGACACATGCCGTTCAAAAGCAACCACCAAATGCCCAAACCGACTAGCCCACTGGCAGCCATTGCTGTGCCCCTACATCTACAGATTTTTCTGACAATCGTTACTAACGGATCACTGATCCGCCGCTGCTGCTTCCTTCGTTTCTGAACTCCGATTGCATGCAGGCCATCCTCAACACGATGCTGTCCAAGGTGCACATCAAGAAGAAGGCCGGCTTCAAGCCCACAGAGAAGACGGGGGGCGGCGGCGCGACAGGCACCACAGCGCAGATCCAGTCAGCGCTGATGCACAGGCTGACCAGCCTGACCAAGCGCTTCAACCAGGCCACGCTGCCGCAGCTGTACCAGCCACAGGTGGCCCCTGCAGGTACGTGGCAATCCTGCAGGCCAGCTAGTTGTTCATGCTTTGAAGCATCAAAGAGGTGGTAGCACTGCATATTGTGTTGGATGGCAGATGGCCGCAGGTGTTCTACAGCAACAGGTGATGCCTGCAGTGCGTGAAGCTCGTCGCGAACATAGTTTTTGTATGCTGTGAAGCAGTGATTAGATGGTGGCACTGCATGTCGTGTGAATTGAATATCAGCCACAGGTAGCACCTGCAAAGCCAGCCTGCATGATGATCTCTAAGCTGAAAACGCCACAGAGATAAGCACAGCATTTGAAGCGCCAGGCGCAGCTCTGGCCTTGTGCTGGCATGGGCAAACCGCTGCTGCTGCTGCTGATTGGCGGCTGCTGTTTGGGTGCAAGGCTAATGACTGCTGCCGCTGGCACACCGGCTGCTGCTGCAGGCCCTCCGAAGAAGGAGGACGAGTGCATCCCTGACAAGCTGTTCATGGCTCTGTGCCTGTCGCTGTGTGTCAACACGCTGGTGCTGGGCCTGCACCAGGTGCGGCAGCAGCAGCAGCAACAGATGCAGTAGCTGCGTTGTGTAGCCCTTACAGCTGCATGAAGTTGCAGCAGACGACCTGCTTTTTGAATGCTGTAGCATCCTTCCAGCGCAAGCTTGCGTATGCAGATGCAAATGGCACAACAAACTAAAGTTTTTAAAAGGCGCTCGCTGCTACACAGCTATAGTTAATAAATTTCAGTAGTTACTGAATGCACGACGTTGTATTCTGATGTTGCATCTCCTGAAATAACAGACCTGGTGCTGCCCGTTGCGTCGCAGGTTTACGTGTACAAGGCGTTGACTGCCTGGCTTGCGCTGCCCATGTTGTGGGCGCTGTACAACGCAGTGCCGCCCATGCTCTTCTTCGGCAGCCTCTTCCTCAGCACGGACAGCTTGCACAACATGTGCTTCTGGATGCAGTTTGTGAGCATGCTCAGCGGGCTGGGTGCGGCCGTGTGCCTGTGGTTTGTGGTGCCGGTGGTGTACACGGCACCTGTGGGAGTGCAGCTGGGTGTGTAGCCGGACTTACTGGCTCAGGCTCGGACGCTCAGTGTAGTGCGGTTGGCTCACTACTGAGGCCCATGGCGCGTTTTGATGGCAGCCAGGTGACTGCTGCGGCAACTTACACTCAGCCTTGGGCAGCTGGACTGCCTTGGGCGGGCAGTCCGCTGTCAGCACAGTGTAGCTATGCAGCAGCAACAGCAGCAGCAGCAGCACTGTGTTAGCCGCCAGCGGCCAGTGCTGCACCAGCAGCTCACACTGCGGCTTGTACTGGAACAGGAAGGGAGGTCATCAGACTTGGATAAACCACAATTTGTAGTTGGCGTCAGCAGTTGATTGTTTGGCGAAGTTATCTCTCTGGTGTCTCAACAGCGCAAAATCATCCTGACTGTGACTGTCTCAGTGTGACAGCGCGCCGCCGCAAGTGGCAGATTCACTTGAGGCCTCAGGCCTATGCATGGACACCAAGTCAAGTGCTGGCTGCAGTGCAGGCGGCACCAATTAGACAGTCAGCAAAGTGTGCGTGCATCTTTCATGCACGATGAATGAGCCATGGCGAACAGTTCGCTGAGAAGCAGTCTGTTGATGTGCGTGCATGTGCACATGTATGCACTTGTTGTTGACGGGACTTGCACAGTGGGGAAATTGTTTGAATGATGTGTTCTGTTCAGTATCCGTCCAGGCCAGCAGGCAGCAGTTGTGACACCTGCAGTGAAGTGTGTCAGGCCATCATGGCATTGGCATCATGATCTTGGCCAGCCAAAACCGGGCCAGCAGGCTCTGCAGCAGCAGCTACAGTCTGAATGCACCACTACAGTGAAACTGAAGACAGAGAACTCGAACACTGCGAAGATTTCACGGCTGCTTGCGTGTGACATTATGGGTTTCAAACATGTAACACTGCCTGTTGGCCTGCTGCTGCTGCTGCTGCAGCAGCATCTACTTGTCTCGAAACGTAAATTTCCCTGCTTTCTGTTACTACGACTCAATATGCCGGTGGTTTTACTGGTTTTATGTCAGTGTTTTCTGCGATTGTTGGTCAAGGGGCAACACGCCTAGCTAGCCTGTCCGCCCAGCCGTGCAGCTAGTGCCGCTGATTGTAGGAATCGATACATTGAACTTGAGGCCACCGGCTCAGGCCGCGCTAAGCTGCCCAATGCAGCTTGTAGATAAACAGCAGAAGCAGCAGCAGCAGCAGCAGGAGCAGCAGCATTGGTGGCCATGGCAGTTAACAGCTGGACAGCAATGGAGCCGATGCAGCACCGGCTTGTCGTGACTGGTGCAATGCGGCAGTGCTGCCGGGTGCGCAGCAGGCAGGGCCGTCATGATGGCAGGGCCAGCAGCAGAGGACAGCATGCATATGGACAAGACTGCCCTCACCCTCAGCTCCAGGCAGCGCAGGCGCAACAGGTGGGTTGAGAAAAGCGCTGAGACAGGTGCTAGCAATCATACTAGCAAACCCGGGCAGCAGCTGTGTGGAAATACATGAACCTCATGTATGCAAGGCACGCAAGTAGCTCGCACATGCCTGCACGTGGTGTGTCTGATTTTTGGCACGCTCGTGACGTGTGCCGACGCATGTGTATCCCGCTTGGAACTCTGCATGCTTGATCTCTGCTACACGCAATGTGCAATTTGTGTCTGCTTTGAGTCACATACGTGCGCCTAGCTGACAGTTGTTATGCTTGATCACTGTGCTTGCACGTCATGTGTCTGCGTTGCGGCGGCATGTGCATGCGGCAAGCTTGGAGCCTTGCGAGCTTCATCACCACTACGCACGGGCTCGCTTGCTTGCTTGGTGTTTCTGCTTTGAGTCACGCTTGTATCCATTGCGCCTGCGCCGAACTTATTCTCCTGCATGCTTTATCACTGCTACGCCGTTCTCGGGCGTGGTGTGTCTGCTTTGGGAAACGCGCGTGTGCCTTTGTGCGTGCGCGTAGCTCCGAGTCATGCGTGCTTGATCACTGCTATGTTGTTCTCTGGGTGGTGTGTCGGCTTTGGGTGACGCGCATGTGCCGTTGCGCGTGCGCGTAGCTTGGTATCTTGCATGCTTGTTCTGTGCTACCCTGTTCTTGGGCATGGTGTGTCTGTTTTGAGCCACGCATTTGTGCCATCACGCGTGTGCGTAATGCACAGTCCTGCGTGCTTGATCACTCGGTTGCTGGACATGCGTACAGGGTGCCTCTGCCAATACAGCTGTCAACCTGACTCAGTATATCTGTGGTATTTATTAGAATGTAGTGCACTGAGTGCTTGTGAATGATAGCTTTGATCAAACTCTGTTACCAATGTCCACCAGAAGTGGTCCATTAAATACCCTAAGCAGTACAGTACTGGAAACCTGCAGAAGGTTCCAGAACAATCCTGATCGGTCCGGCACTTACTAGTGCTGTCTAGTAGTGTACATTCTAGTGCACTCTACACACCTCCACACATATCCAGAACAGTGTGGAGTACTCTGGTTGATGCACATACAGATAGTGCATACAGAGTAACAGGTGACTGCTTGTTGAGCAGTAACCATCATGCTGCATCATTGAGCTGGACTGAACTAGCTGCTAAACCAGCTGTATCTCAACACTCCCACGCAGTCCAGATAATATGCAGTACAATGTGCCTAAACAACGCCCATGCCACTGCAGCAGTACATATGCTGAACCCTGGGCAGGGCCTTCGTCATAACATCAGCAATCATCTTGTCTGTGGCGGTATACACAAACGCCACTTCTCGCCGCATCACCCTCTCACGTGCAAAGTGATGCACAACATCAATGTGCTTGCTGCGTAGAGATGAAATCGGGTTGCGCAGCAATTTGATCGCTGACTGGTTGTCTGCCAGTATGCTAACTGTGGTAATGCTGATACCAAAGTCAGCCAAGAGCTTCCTTAGCCATAAGCCCTCCTTCACTGCTGCTGCTGCAGCCATGTACTCTGCTTCTGTTGTAGATGCTGCCACAGTTGGCTGCCGCTTGCTCTGCCAAGAGATTGCTGCTCCGTTCATGATGAACACATAACCAGTAGTAGAGCGCCTGGTGTCCAGATCTCCAGCATAGTCGGCATCACAGTAACCAACTAGCTCCATGCTGCTGCCCCCAAACTTCAAACGATAGTTTGTGGTTCCTGCCAGGTAGCGCAGCACTCCCTTTGCTGCTATCCAGTGTACAGTTGTTGGACAGCTCATGTAGCGCGCCAGTGCTCCCACTGTGTATGCGATGTCCGGCCTTGTGCTCACTGACAGGTACATCAGGCTTCCTACCAGCTGACTGTAGGGGTACCTCTCCTTGTCCAGAGTTTCACCTTCATCCTTGGTCAGCTTTATAGCTGGGCTCAGTGGTACTGCTTTTGTCTTGCCATCCTCCAGGCCATACTTGGCAACCAGTTCTGTTGCCATCAGCTCTTGGGACAGCCACAGTGTACCACTCCCACGGTCTCTTGTAATCTTGATGCCAAGGTAATGCTGTGCGTCTCCAAGGTCCCTTGCCTCAAAGCTGCTCATTAGACATTTCTTGACATTGTTGACTGCAGCTGTTGACTTGCTGGCAATCAGAATGTCATCAACGTAGATGAGCAGGTAGGTGGTTGACTCCTTGTCATGGCAGACGTAAAGGCTGGGATCTGCTGTTGACGCCTTGAAGCCATACAGCTCTAGCTCACGGTGAAGTCCCTCATGCCAGACCCTTGGAGCTTGCTTTAGACCGTATATTGCCTTGCGTAGGTGACAGGCCATGTTTGAGCTGCCCTCTGCATAACCCTTGGGTTGTTGTATGTAGACGTTCTCCTGCAGCTCGCCATAGAGGAAGGCTGTCTTGATGTCAATGTGTTGTAATTCCATGTCTTCTGCTGCTACACCTGCCATCAACACCTTGAATGTAGAGAACTTGCTCACTGGTGCGAACACCTCCTCGTAATCAATGCCTTCTCGCTGTCGAAACCCTTTCGCAACCAGCCTCGCCTTGAATCGCTCGATGTTGCCAGAGCTGTCACGCTTGATTTTGAAGACCCACTTCACTGGGATGGGATTGACACCTGGTGGAGTCTCTTCAAGTGACCATGTCTGGTTGGCTGCCAGTGACGCAATCTCGTCATCCATAGCCTGCTGCCATTGTTCTGCATGCTCTGATGCCAGTGCCTCCTCGTACGTCAAGGGTTCCTTGATTGCAGCCATCATAGCAACAACGTTGGTGCCGCTGCTGCCTCCTGCAAGTGGTGCATTCTGTGGTGTTGGTGCTGTACTGCCAGCATAACGGCCTGGTGGCTTGCCAGCTGTTGTCCTTGTGCTGCGCCGCAGGACTGGTGCAGGTGGCTCATCATCATCACCACCATCGTTGTCACTGTTGCCACCATCATCACCATCATCTTCCTCATCATCGCTGGCCTGGTCAAGGGGAGGTGGACTGCCTTCTTCACCAGTGTCATCACTTGCTGTAGTTGCTTGCAGTGGTGTACTGCTTCCAGCCTGTGCAGGTGGACTAAAGACCACATCCCTGCTGCTCACCACCTTGTTTTTGTTTACCAGAACCCTGTAGCCATTCAGTCCTGGTGCATAACCCACAAGTGTGCCAGTTGTGCTGACGCTCAACAGCTTGCTGCTGCGCTTCTCCTTTGGAATGAGCACAAACGCCTTGGTACCAAATGGACGCAAGAAAGACACATCTGGCTTGATGCCAAAGAACAGCTCCCACGGTGTCTTGTCCTTCCCGGTGCCCTGTTGCGTATGGTGTTGGCTGTGTGTGCTGCTTCGCCCCACAAGCTGTTACTCAGCTTTCCCTCAGACAGCATTGCTCTGACCTTCTCCATGAGCGTGCGGTTCAGCCGCTCTGCCTTGCCATTCTGCTGTGGCGTGTAGGTCATAGTTGTCTGATGTATGATGCCTTTGGTTTTAAGGTAGCCGCTTACAGCAGTATTGACATACTCTGTGCCGTTGTCAGTCCGCAGCGCCTTGACCCTGCTGCCAGATTGGTTCTCCAGCATTGTGAAGACCTCCTTCATAGCTGCTGCCATCTCTGACTAATGCTTCAGCAGCTTGATCACTGACAAGCCTGAGTAGTCATCCAAGAAGGTCGCCAGATATAGTTTGCCACCCAATGACTGTTGCTTCATGGGCCCACACAGGTCTGAGTGAACCAGCGCCAGTGGCTCATCAATCTCTGTGTCACTGCTGTTGAAAGGCTGGCGGGCCTGCTTGGACTTGGCGCATGTCTCACATGCCTCCTTGTTTGCTGCCAAGAACTCCTCAGCAGAAACGTTGATGCCTTTCACCATGTTCTCCTTCACCAGCCTGGCCATATTGTTGTATCCAAGATGTGCGTAGCGCTGGTGCCATTTCTGGGCCGTCTCCTTGGTGTGTGCAAGCATTGCTGACTCATGCTGTGCCTTGGCGTTCTTGCTGCTGATGATGTAAAGGCCATCCCTCTCCTGCGCTGTCTCCAGTAACTCCTGGCCATAATACAGCTTGCATCCATCACTGTCAATGACAAAGCGAGCTCCTGCCTTGCGTGCAGTGCTGATGGACAAGATGTTTGCTGTCTTTGCTGCAGGTACATACAGTACATTGCGCAAAACCAGCTTCCTGTCTGCTGAGCATGTGTCCAGCAGCACTACATCTCCAACTGCTTTTCCGTCCGCCCACCGTGCCCCTTCCCCAAACAACCAGGTCCTTGTTGCCTGTGAGGTGTCGTGTTGCTCCTGAGTCCAGTACCCAGTCAGTTGTATTGAACCTGGTGCTGCTGTTGCTGACAGCCATGAGGCCAATGTCACCAGGTGGGGCATCTTGCCTGCAGCCACTGCGCCGGCCATCCCTTTCATCTGCCATGCGCTTGCGGCAATCACGCTTGAAGTGTCCTTTCTTGTGACTGTAGTAGCAGGTCTTGTTGGTAATACCTCCACCCTGCTGCCTGCCTTGCCCAGTTTGCCTGTTTGGACGCCTTGCTTGGTCAACCCTGGTGTAGTATGCTGTGTCACCAGCCGAAGCTGGCAGCTGCTTCTCCACCAACAGCAGCTTCGCTTGAATAACTGCTGTAGTTGGTACATCTGCCATATTCTCGATGACAGTCTTGACCATGCTGTACTCTGATGGTAAGCCGCCCAGCACTGCGAGTGCCATGTCTGCTGCGCTCACATCCTGACTGGTAGCTGCACGTATCTGGTTAGCAATACTGCGTGCCCTGGAAACGTACTGCGTGATGGTCTCTGATGTCTTCTTCTCCAGAGTGTTGAGCTGTCTTTTGAGTTGCAGCAAGTTTGCTGTGCTGGTTTGCTGGTACAGCTCTGCCAAGGTATTCCAGGCCACCATTGCGTTGGCAGCACTCTCGATTGTCTGGATATGCTGTTCCTCCACGCACATTATCATGAGGCCTTTTGCTTTGTTGCTGTGGGCGTCCTCAGCGTCTTCAAGGGCCGTGTCACAATCCTTGGTTGCCAACAGGCCCCGCATCTGGGCCCTCCAGGTGGAGTAGTTGTCATCTCCGAGCTTGGCAAAAACAAATTTGCTTTAATCCGTGGGCGCCATCCGTGTCCGTGACGTTTCCGAACTTGTAGTGAAGTTCCTGGTGTGATGGGCGCCGATGCCTCTGTAGGCCTGTTTGCCACACAGAAGGTTTAGTTAAAGCTTGAATCTTCTTTGTATTCCTGCCGCTGACTTGCCGAGCCTGCTATGGTCCGCAGTTAGCACCGTACAGGGCAAATCCTGAACGAGAGTTTCCTCACAGCACAGTGGCGCGTGTATATGGGCTCATAACCTCATCATCATCATGTTACCCATTAAGCCATAGCATCAACGCCATCGGCCCATGGGCTCATAACCTATTAGAATGTAGTGCACTGAGTGCTTGTGAATGATAGCTTTGATCAAACTCTGTTACCAATGTCCACCAGGAAGTGGTCCATTAAATACCCTAAGCAGTACAGTACTGGAAACCTGCAGAAGGTTCCAGAACAATCCTGATCGGTCCGGCACTTACTAGTGCGCACTAGTAGTAGTAGCATGCTGTCTAGTAGTGTACATTCTAGTGCACTCTACACACCTCCACACATATCCAGAACAGTGTGGAGTACTCTGGTTGATGCACATACAGATAGTGCATACAGAGTAACAGGTGACTGCTTGTTGAGCAGTAACCATCATGCTGCATCATTGAGCTGGACTGAACTAGCTGCTAAACCAGCTGTATCTCAACAGTATTGCATGTGCCACAGCTTCCTACAAAGCCACATCAAAAGCAGCATTGCCTGCATTGCGGTGTTCGCTGTTGCGTGTCAAACATCAGACGTGCTGCTTCTACTGTGCGCAGGTTGCGGTGGTGACAGAGTGCTGGTGGCAGCCTTGCAGTTGACACACTGGTGAATGTAATTCAGTACAGTCATGCTGAAAGGTGTGTTGATTATTCAAGAGTGGTTTGAGCAGCCCTGCACATCTGTCCTCTGAGCAGTTCTGCTTTGCGTTGCCCAAGTCAGTCGATCTGCACATGCACTGCAATGGCGTCAACCTTGCTGCTGGTACGACAGCAGCATGCTCATGTTACTTCATTGCTTTTTGGAATGTACAATGAGGATACAGTGACCATCATACCTCCAGCCAATTCAAGGCAGCATCTGCATGCTTTGGTGTAGTGAGCGGTTGCGCTAGGCGTTGGATAAACTGTGCATCGGCCCTCTAGCCACATGCATACTGGGTTGATAGACCCTTCGGGTGCTTTTGTCAAAATAACTGTCAACCTGATTCAATGCATCTATGGTATTGTGCCACAGCTATTATTGCGCTGGGCAGCATTAAGGTGATAGGACGTGCTCAGCGACGCAGTTTCTGTCATACGAGCGGCGTTGTAGTCAAGGTTTGTGAATTGGCTTTACTGCCTGCATTGCATGTGCAGTGCCTGCACTCGAAATCGGTGCAGCGGCTGCTGTGTTTGTTTGGCTGCTCTTGCTGACTGCTCCACTTTCACGTGCGTGCTGCTGAGCGTGATCAGCATTTCACCACTGGTGCACCGCTTGCTGCAGGCTGTAGCTCACAGCTGGTGTGTCTAGCTCGACTTCATGCGGACCTGTTGGTTTATGACGCCGTGCCTGTTGTATCCCATGAAAAAGAACCTCAGCTGAGTTCCCACTCTGCCCCTTGTGCTGCAGGCCTGTCAGTGCCTGAGGTTGACTCCTGCCTCACGACAGGGGAGCAGCAGTGCAAGGCCACAGCACATGGCTTCCACCACACCCACAGCTTGCTGAGCAATGTCACGACGGGGCGCTGCGAGTATATGCCTATGAGGAGGTGATAGCGTGTCCGTGCAGCTGCGTGGATGGTGGTGGGCAGATCAGGGAGCCTGCTGGGGTCAGCAGTGCTGCACACATTGAGCAGTAAAGCTGCTGTGCTTTGGGCAGAATGCGCTGGCATTGCACAGCAGCAGCAGCAGCAGCAGGGCAACAACTGCAGCGATACAGCATATCACCAGGTGTTACTCAGCTGCACAGCATGCCGCCACTGCTGCATTGTCTGCCAGGGACTGAGCTCAGCAGCCGCAGCGGCGCAAGTGGCGGCAGCTTGGGCGCAGCAGCAAGCTGATCTTGGGCTGTGCCTGGCACTGCCGATTCAGCATCACTTGTTGCTGTGTATTATGTGCTGGTTAGTAGCAGCCTTGGCTTAGAAGCAGCGCAGAGGCTCAGCCAGGCTGCCCACGCACCACCACCAGTGGGAGAAGACGGTCACAAGCGACAGTGTGTGCCAGCTGGCGGTCTTCTTCTGTCAGCTCTCTCCTGACTCCTGTGAGTGAGGGTTGCACATTGTTCAACAGTGCCAGAATGTTGCTTGTTTGGCGGATCACTTTTGGTGCACATGCATGTATGGTACGTACCGTACATGAGATACAACCGCATGTGGGAGCCTACATACTATGTAAGCTCCCACATGCGGTTGTAGTTATGCGGTGTCTGCACAGATTGGCTGGAAGGGTGTGTGTGTTTGAGCAACAGTTACTGGGTGTTGCATCAATGGTTTACTCAACCTGGTTGAACCATGACTCATGCGGCGCCACACACAGCCATCACCAACCATCCGTCTTTGCCGGACTCTGTCTAGGTCGTCTCTGCTTGCTGCTACGGCAATCACTGTGTTATGAAGCACACGCTGTTGTATACAGAATGACTTTTGTCATCGTCCTGGTCAGCAGACTCCTTACTGCATGAATTCTCCCGACCCATTGGTGCCTTCTCAAGGAGATCTCAATGCAGCAGCTGCAAGGCTGAGCCCGCTCATGCAGTCTGCTTATTACTACCGTTGACCCATGCCAGATCACATGTTTCACGGCTTTCTTCAGCTCTCCAATGTGTTGATTGCTGTCAGATGCAATCTGGAAAAGTGTGACAGCAAGCTCCTGGCAGGGCTTGCGAAATGCCAGAAAGTCTGTCAGATTGTGGAGTGGTGCGCATAGTTATCATCAGCTTCGTCCAAGCCCCGTAACGTTGCATTTATAAAGATTAATCGATGTGCGGTAACTCACAGCCCACCAAGTAGATCCTGCTTTGCGGTTGCGATTAGCTTCGCCCGGGCCGGCTGCAGCCAGTAGCTGCTTGAAGCCAACCGGCGTGCCCTTGCTGGCCATTAGTAGCCTTTTCCAGTATCTTGTATCAGTATGAATTGATGCAAGTAGGCATATAGCCAAGACACTTGAATCGCCTGTTTCGCCTTTCGTCAGTGGGCTACTCTACACAGCCACATGCAGATGAGTGTCGCCGGGATCAAGCCAGATGACAAGAAGACTGGAAATGAAGCTGAACAGGGAGAGCCACAAGAGGATGAGGTAAGTTGGTTGAATCAGCGCGCCAGCAAGAGTCCGGGCCTGCTCCCTCTGGGGTTCGGTGTGCTGCTGTTGGATTCAGAAATCCTGCGTTCAATCCACTTCTGGTTTTTACTATTTCTCCTGTGCTCCGCAGGCTGCGGGTGGCGGCACATCTGAATCGGGCAGCAGCTTCACTGTGGTCAAGGACCTGGGCTCGTTACCCTCCGCACCTTGCTGCGTCCGTTGGACCAACCTCGAAGGCAAGAAATTTCGAGAGTTTATCTTCATCGGCTGCAAAGAGCGCGGGCAGCCAGGCCTCACTGCCCGCTCTGGCAGCAGCAGTGCAGCAGCAGCAGCAGCAGCAGCAGCTGCAGCAGCAAACAGCAACCCGCAGCACGGCCCAGCTGCAGCTGAAGTCGCTGTGATGCTGTGTACAAGTGAGTGGGTACAACATGCATCTGCAGCAGATGCTCAGCCCAATGCATCCTGTATGTGTATATCAAACAGCTGTATCAGGCAAGTCAGTCAGAGCGCGGCCACGCAGTACTTCAGTATGTGCTCGACATGGAAGGCAGGCTGCACCCGCTATGCAGGCAGGCAGCTGCATCATTGCTTCAGCAAATGCGTAATGAATGCTGCTCCTGTAACCTCGGTGGCACCAGCAGCTGCACCTATTTTAGACATCATGATCCACACCTCTTCACACGGTGCTGCTGTGCTGCTGCCTACAGGGAGGCTGGATGTAGTGCGACTGACCAGCCAGCAAGTGGCAGGCGGCAGGCTGTCTGCCTGCAAGGCGCCCCTGACCCCAGCACAGCGCAGCTGTCTCAACAACAGCCTGCTGCCAAACCGCTTGAAGGTCATCGTCCTCAAGCAGCAGGGCACCATCACGCAGGTGAGTGGGCACTCAGTGCAGTTCAAGGGCACCCCAGTAGTAAGTCTGTAAGCCAGTAACCACTGTGACAAGATTCCAACAAAGCTGTCACAACTAGTGCGGTCGCAAGTTGAGGGAGTCGTGTTGTGTTGCGTGTGTGGTGTTGTTTTCTGTTGCCGTCGCTCTCCGTGCTTGCTGCTGTCTGGCTCGGCCTGTGCGCATTGTATTGGTTGACTGTCATGTTGGAAGTGTAACATGTAGGCATATGCAACCGTCCAATGCTCTGCTGCTGCTCGTGTTGGCTTGCTGGTGCCACCAGCTTGCGGTCAACAACAATTTGCTAAGAAGGTGCACAAGTAGTGTGTTATGCATGATTCGGCAGTGAAACGAGCATCTGTTGTCGTTGTTGCGGTATTGTTGCGTTGTTGTGTGGTGCTGCTTGCATCGCATGCTGCATAGTGTTGCTTCGACGCTGCCGTGTGCCGGGCTGAGGTTCCCGCTGCTGGAGCTGCTGTTGTTGCTGCTGCTGCTGCTGCTGCAAGCGCTCAGACTGCCTGCAAGCGCGTGTTGCGGGCCGCTCTGCTGCGGCTGCAGCTGCAAATGCCTGCTGCAAGTCATGTTCAAGGTCCTGCAGGTCTGGTGGTTGTACCTGTCCAGACAGCTGCTGCTGCTGTGTCTGCTCGCTCCAAGCCTGCTGGCGCTGCAGCTGCTGTGTCTGTTGCGCATGGAACTGTGCGATCCGTGCTGGGTCCAGCACATGTAAGTCGCGTGTTTCACGCAACAAGTGTAAAACTTCCTGCCCGTGTGTCGCAGTAGCGTTGCTGCACTTGTCGAACACGTGCCTAGCGCAACGATCTAGCTTGGAATACAGGCCATAATCGCATAATGTGCAGCTAACGTGGCTTTTGGATTGCCTGCAGTAGCTTTGTTGCACTTGTCGAAGACGTGCCTAACACAGTGCTGTAGCCTTGAAGACAGGCCATAGTCACAAAAGTTGCAGCTTACTCTGTTGTTTGATTCTCGTTTGAAATATCGTGCGACGAGGAAATGTGTTTGTTTGGGCATGCCCGAATTGTGCAAACGAACATTGCAGTGACGAAGAACAGCAAGTAAAATCGAGATATTGTATTCAATACACAGTTGGTGAGGGTCCTTGTGATGTACAATTTTGACTGGGCGATATGGGCGAAGCCGCCTGAGTGTTACTTTACAGCCCCTCACAGACAAGACATCCGATACAGGCTCCAACATTCTCAATGCATTTGTAATGTATTTAGAATGCCAATGCGGTGGCATTCAAGGCTTGCAATGAAGCCCGAGAAACTTGGCAGCAGCCACATCCCACTCTTGGCACACTCCGATGCACACTCTTAGTTGTCGAATGCATTTGTCTTATATTTAGATTGCCAATGCGACTGCTGAACGGCCGCGAAAGTGCCCCAATCGTAGGCGCATTTTTACCGGGCCGGGCCTTGGCGAGAGCTCCCTATAGGTGTCCGGACTCGCCAAAGTCCTCAACTTGCAAACAGTTCACCAAGAGGTGTTGAAGCTGATTGGTTGTGTGTGATGGATGTTGATAGCAGAACACTCGGTTTTGAGCATGGGCGCCGGCACTCCATTGCACAGCAACGTGCGATTAGTGATACATTGCTCAACAGTCGTCGTGCATCTCCCCTGCTGTATGACGCGTCTGGAGCGCAAACCAAACAAAACCTCGACAGAACCCGATTTAGTCGCTATCCAATATATCTAGTACTGTCAAGAATCTTGAAGTAGATAATAAACAGTGTTTGGTCCTGTCACTTCATCCAGTGTAGCCATGGCACCACATATGCTTGGTCAAAGCAGCGTTGACTCAAAACACTTACATAACAGTAGGCCATTGACCATGAACTGCCGCATTGCTGCACCATACGTATGATAATTGAACACAGTCAATTGCGCACACAGTTCATACAGGCAGCACTCGCTGACAGGTGCTTCTCAAACTGCTCTCATTGCATGGGTTTGCTGCCACTGCTGTTTGCCTGCCTGCAGGACGAGGTCAACGACTTCAAGTGGCTGGGCCCGAAGGTGCTGGACCCAGACAGAGACGTGGCGTTCAAGCTGTCCTTCATCAAGTACCGCCGCTTCATCTTGCTTGGAGAATTTGGCCACGGCGACGGTGTGCCGGGCGCGCTTGCGTTTGACCTGGTCATTGGCAAGCGCGGCACTTTCAACTTCCCAAGCCCAGCAGAGCGCATGCAGGTGGGTGTACTTGCATCTCACCGCTAACGCGGTTGCTGAAAGGCCACTGTGAGTGGGCCACGGGTCTTAACCGGATGGTGGAGGCCAGGGTTCATCAGTACGTTGATTTCAGGGCAGCGTACTGTCCAAAGTACGTGAAAGTACGTACTAGTACGCGTATTGGGGGAGTACGTGGCTTTAGTACGTGGTCTCTGCCTTGCAGTCACACGTACTGCCTTGTCACTCACATGTTAGACCACCAAGCGGCATCCTAGAGGGCCTACGCCATAGTGTAGGCATTATATATATTACGTACGCAGTTTGAAACCCTGTCGCACACCAATTGACACAGCATGAGCGCCGACTCGCCAATTGCGGTTGATGAGCTCAGCAGCAACCCAACAGACCACTTCAAGGTCCTAGAAACGCTCAATCACGGCCAAAAGCACTTTAAGTGCAACTACTGCAACCTCCAATTCAAGGGCACAGGCACTCGCTGTTATGTGCACCTGACTGGTGAAGGCAGCGGTGTTTCAGCCTGCACAGTGGCAGTGTCTGATAGGCAGGCTGTGCGGTTGTCATATGCTGCCTTTCGCAGCAAGGAGGGGCTGTTTGGCGAAGCAGAGGCGCATGCTGCTGCTGCTGCGATGCCAGCGCACCAGTGGTGGAGCATATATGGTGCAGACCACCCCCAGCTGCAGAAGCTGGCCATCACCCTGTTGTCTCAGGTGTCAAGTGCATGCTCATGTGAGCGCAATTGGTCCTCATATGATTTCATTCACAACAGGCGGCGCAACAGGCTCACACCTGCACGTGCGCGTGACCTAGTGTTTGTGTTCACTAATGGCAGGCTTGTGCGGAAGATGGCTGTCGGGGAGGAGGGGTTCATTGGGTGGGATGAGGAAGAGGAGATGGAGGGGAGTGGCAGCGAGGGTGAGGGAGAGGAGGGTGAGGAGGGTGAGGAGGGAGAGGAGGGGGGTGAAGGTGAGGGTGAGGCCGAGGGGGTGAGGGTGAGGGAGAGGGAGTTCCCACAGTACAGCGTACTTTGCACCGTACTACAGCGTACTCTGTCTCAGCCGCCACGTACTCTAGCGTACTACGCACTACGTACTACGTACTGATGAACCCTGGTGGAGGCTGTGCACGCGTGGGGTCCTCTCCGGTTAAAAATCGCCAGGCGGCTGTTGCCACGGGCCAGCCAAGATGCCAACATGGTGTACCGGGCTGTCTAGGCAGTGCATGGGGGCTCGTTGAGTTATCGTGTTACCTGCGATGCATGCGTTTGGCGGGGTATTTCAAGTGTGGGGTTACGTTCGGGCCCGCAAGCTTGCAGGAGCCTCAGCTGTTGCTGAGGCCCTCTGTACGCCTCTGCCTGTTTGAACTTTCGCTCCCCCTTGCAGGCACTGCGCGCGCTTCGCTTCAACAAGCTGGAGGAGTTTGTGCTGGCCCTGGCAGCCAAACTGCCGCAGGAGAAGAACAAGCGGCTGAATTTCATGCTGCTCATGATGAAGCACGCGGAGCTTGCGCACTGGGCGCGCTCCATGAAGGTGGACGCGAGCGGCCAGCTGGTGCCCAAGCAGGCTGCTGTGCCCAAGGAGGCTGCTCTGGACGTGCTGCCTGGCCCAGCAGAGCGCATGCAGGTGGGTGTACTTGCATCTCACCACTAACGCGGTTGCTGAAAGGCCACTGTGAGTGGGCCACGGGTCTTAACCGGATGGTGGAGGCTGTGCACGCGTGGGGTCCTCTCCGGTTAAAAATCGCCAGGCGGCTGTTGCCACGGGCCAGCCAAGATGCCAACATGGTGTACCAGGCTGTCTAGGCAGTGCATGGGGGCTCGTTGAGTTATCGTGTTACCTGCGATGAATGCGTTTGGCGGGGTAACTACCAGCAGCAGATTCACATCATCTTGTGCAGCTGCATACTAAGCATACATATGATATTTACTGTGTTTAATACAAAGCTGCCCCTGTCAAGCTACTCAATCCCACACGCTGCTGTGCACCCTGCTGCCGCCTGTCAAGCTACTCAACCTCAACAGCTGCTGTGCGCTCTGCTGCTGTTGCTGTCATGCAGGTGCCTGTGGACAACGCTGCTGGCAGCAACAAGGGAGTCCAGCAGGCTGCAGCAGCAGCAGCGGCAGCGGCAGCAGCAGCACCCCAGACAGCAACGGCTGCAGCAGCATCGCAGGCAGCAGCGGCTGCAGAAGCACCAAAGGTGGGGCCTACCATCAGATACCGTATAAGCGCTAGCTACCTCTTTGCTGAACTGCACATGCACATTGATGTTGAGACTTGCACGTGTAGCTGTTGGCTTTGCAGGTACAACTCGCTAGCTGTGATGTGTTGCAGCAGACCATGCATTCTCATGTTGACTTTTGTCGCTGTTGCTTGTACTCAGCTGCACCAGTGCTCAGTCTACTACACAGCCAGTTGTTGTAGCAGAGCCTGATTATTGATCCGATCAACAAATGGCATTTGTTGTTGCTATGCGGCAGGCGTTCGAGGCCCGGCAGGCCGTCAACGTCAACGTGGGCAAGATCCGTGGCGCGAAGAAACGCGCAGCGAAGCAGCAGGTGGGACGGTCAGGCCGATTATGTGTACAACTGCTTAAGTGCATTTTTCCTTGCATGTGTAGCTGTTGGCCCTGCAGGCTTCATACTCTGGCAGTTCATGCAGTCCAATGCTTGCTTGTGTTGCTGTTGCGTCAACCCAGCTGATCCCCTGCATATCTGTTCAACCGGGTTGAGGTACAGCCTGCTGCTATTGACTCTGCCCCAACTTGCTGTCGATCAGGTGCCGCACGAGGCTGCCGGCAGCGGCATCAGCAGCAGCAGTAGCAGCAGCAGCAGCAGCAGCAGCAGGGTGATCATCCCAGGCGCCAAGGAGCCCCCCGGCAGCAGCAGCAGCAGCCAGGTGGTCAACCCGCGCGCCAAGCGCACTGCAAGCGAGATGGACACAGCAGCAAGCGAGGTGAGCTGCCAGCCTGATATTGCCTGTGCACAGATTGCAAGCGCTTATGCACATGTGGGTGCACTTCAGTTGCATAGTTTAGCCTGCTTATGCACGTGCGTACGCAACTTGATGCTCAACCTGTTTGCTCAATCATCTCACAAGCTGTTGTGTACTGCACTGGCACCTGCTATCCACCAGGCACATGTGGCTGGCACTGGCAGCAGCATGCAGCCCGCCAACAACAAGCGCATGAGGGCCAACTCAGAATAACTCCACCAAGGCAGCAGCACGTGAGGCACATGCGGGTCTACTTCACACTTGCATTGTGTGCAGAACACCAACAGTTGACGGATGATGCATGTGCAGAGCAGTAACTTTGACAGGCTCTAGCACGACGGCAGTGTGTGGGTGGGCCATGTGGGGCGCTGACCTGGTGGAGGCTGGGTGAGATGGAAGTGCTAACACATGGGTCGTGTGTCTGTGTGTGCCATGTGGGGCGCTGACCCAGTGGAAGCTCCAGGCCGCTCTGCAGTGGCAGGAACATGGAGGAGCAGGTTTGGTGCTGACACTGTCTGCATGATGGCAGGGTGAGGACATAGGTTGACCGGGTTGGACGAGGTTTGGTTTGGTTTGGTGAAGGCTCCGCTCTGGCAGGGCCCCTGCGTCCATGATGGACACGCAGGCATGGTTCTGGTTAGGTCTGGGTAAGATGGAAGTGATAACACATGAGTCTGTGTGTGTGTGTGTGTGTTCTCACTGGCTGGCTGTCAGCCTGTTGTCGTCAACACCCTGGTAGATGGTAGGGTGCAGTGCTGGTTGGGACTGGCAGCAGTTGTTCATCTTGTACATGCGCCGCAACTCCACCGCTGGTAGCATGGTTCATAAGCCGCTGGTTACCATTTCACCTCATGTCGTCAACAGCGGTACACATCCCCCCATCTTTCCTGTCGAGTGACACAACTGTTTGCTGTCACTGTGGAGATACGTTATGATACTATCTGATATGTCAGTTGGCGGGGTGTAGTAGGCGGGTTGTCCTTGTGTGGTCAAGGCAGCACCTGTGGTGTTTTGAGCCCCAGCATGCCTGGCTCGCTCCGCCTCAGGTGTCCTGCTGTCAGCTGGTGTGCATTGTGCTGAGCAACGTAGCTCCAGGGCAATGCGGTTGTCACCGTGACAGTGGCACTGCATGTGTACATGCAACATGTTGTTGGCCAGGTGGCGGCACCCGCTGTGCCAAATGGCCCCGGGCCAGGCTGGCGTTGCGGCAGGTGGTGAGGCAGGTTCTGCTGCCAGCATGTTATGGCAGCGGTTGTGAACGAAGGATGGGTGTGTTCTGCATGCCATCGCCCCACTGCGGAGTCCGTTCACAAGGTGTTTGAAAGTATGACTGCACTGCAGTGGAGCACACAGCAACAAAAGCATGGCTTGAATATTGTGTAACAGAACCTTACCTTGTCCGTGCCATGTGCATGTTTTGTTCAGCAACAACACGCGCTAGCGGACATGTGAGCCACATTGTGCGGCAGCGTGAGCTGGAACTTCAGTGTGCTGTGCGACATGCACGCTGCGCGCCGTATTGCAGCAGCTGCGCTGCTTACATACACATTACCTGCAAGTAATAACGCTTGTCCTCCGCTCATCCACGTAATTGAAGCTATTTCACTCTGGCGATCAGCCTGCTCTGCACTGCTGGGCATTTAGGACAGGCGTCTGGCTGCACACCTGAAGGAGCACTGCCATCGAAGGCCATTGACCTCCTGGCAGCTCTTCAGCAGCATACATTGACACAGTATGGTCAAAGACGCTTTGCGGATTGAAAATTGTGTCGGCCGAAGTCTGATCACCTGATGAGCACCCCTGGTGAGCAATGACAACCAGGGGTGACAAGATATAGGACTGCGCACAACAGCACTGTCAATACATTCTTCGCTTTTGTGACCGTCAATTACTTGTTTTGCTTTCTATCTAGACTGTTGCCAAAGCAGCAGCGCCTTGAGTGTAGTAGTGCCGGTGTTGCCGTGGTCAACAGACGCAACAATATGCAGTGCCTTGCTTCTCGCAATGCCATGCGGGCCCTGCGGCCCTGCAGCAGCAGGATCAGCACGCTCGCCCCACGCACCCACTTGCAGCACGCTCCTAAGTGGCTGGTGAGGGCACAGCAGGAGGCTCCATCGACAGCAGAAGCCACATTTGAGGAGGGAGAGCAGCTAGGCGGAGACTACTGCAGTCTGGATTCAGCTGGCAAGCGCGTCAGGCAGGAGAACCGCACTGTTGGTGAGTATTCAGACTGGGGCTGATCCAGCGGGCGAAGGTCGTGATCATGCAGCGGTAATTGGGCTAACGATAGATTAGGAGCAGCTGTCACGCCCCATGCGGGCCCTGCAAGCTTCACTAGGGCCTGCAGCAGCAGCTGCACATAGGAACACAGTTTTTGAATAACACAATGGAGTGTTTCATCAGCCTTTTTCACAGCCTGATGCTCTGGTGCTTCACCACATCCTCGGTCGTTCCAGCTAGCAGTTGCAGCTGCAAGGATGGATTTGGGGACTGAGCATGGCCGCAGCAGTAGCAGTAGCTGGCGCAGACTTCCAGTGGTGCAGGAGCTGGCTGTGGTTGACAGTTTCCAGCAATGAAGCAAAAGTGCTACTATCATCATGCCCTGTGCAACAGCCCATCCTACTGTGCGCAGGGCTCTGCCACATGGCTGGGCAGCGTGCTTTTCGTCAGGGTTGGCTACTAGCCTGCAACTGCTGCAGCACGCATGCTCATGCTGTTACGCTCTGTTCACTCTAGCAGTGTCGGGTCTGGCAAGATGGTGCCAGCGCCGGAAACGGCCAGCAATTAGCTTAGTGAACTACAGCTGAGGGAGGTTGGCATCCTTCCTGCAAGCATACTATGCAAGGGTGACGTCGGCAGTGATGCCGCCCTGTCGGCCAGCTGATGTACTTCTCTAATACGCTTCTGCATGCTCTTGAGTGGGTGAGGGGCTGCATAGTTGACTTGAACCTGCTCATTGTTGAATTCACTGCTCTGTGTACAATGCAGTATACAGAGCCGTAAATCCAACAATGAACAGGTCCAAGCCCCTCATCACATCATTGTGCTAGTCTCAGCTGTCATTAAATATCTGGTAGCGCATACACGTTGACCGGGAACATGGGAGGACTGTGGCGGATGTGAGGCAGCGAACCTGCTGGGGTTGCTGGAGTCATGTTGTGGTCACAGCAGGAGCAGCAACAGTTGTTCAACTTGCGGATAGCCATAGCTGTATAACAAGTGGTAGTCGTGGTTTGTTCACTGAGGCGAGGAGATACTGCTGTATGGTGTGAGTAAACTGACCATACTTGCTGGTCAAACATGTTTAACTGGGCGCCTGCCTGTCCATACTCCTGCAGACCAGCAAGAGCAGGAGGCCAGGTTCGACTTGTACTGTTGCTCCACGCCCAAGCTGACCTGCATTGCGCTGTGTGTCATCCATTCAACTAACCCTCATGTTATGTTACTTCTGCCGTCTTTCTTGTCACTTTCCTGCAGGAGCAGGAGTTCCTTGAGGCCATGTCCGACTACTACTACGCGGACAAGCCCAAGCTGGCCTACATTGCCCTGTGTGTCATGTTATCATGTTACTTCCTGTTGTATTCTCATGGTTGTGTTGCTACCTTTTCTGTCACTTTCCTGCAGGCGAGCTGGAGCAGGAGTTCCTTGAGGCCATGTCCGACTTCCTGCTATGCCGACAACACCAAGCAGGCCTGTGTTGCACTGTGTGTCATTTTTGACTATTCCACATGTTATTTGTCTGTCATTTTTTCAGGTGAGCTGGAGCAGGAGTTCCTTGAGGCCACGTCGGACTACTACCACGCGGACAAGCCTGCACTGCCCTATAACATGTTATCATGTTAGTTTCTGTCACTCTATCATGTTACTTTGTTACTTTCTCTGTCACT
The DNA here is from genome assembly GCA_902809745.2 of Tetradesmus lagerheimii. NCBI lineage: Eukaryota > Viridiplantae > Chlorophyta > Chlorophyceae > Sphaeropleales > Scenedesmaceae > Tetradesmus > Tetradesmus lagerheimii. The sequence continues at coordinate 48,284 of CADDIJ020000795.1, forward strand.
TTCCTGCAGGTGAGCTGGAGCAGGAGTTCCTTGAGGCCATGTCGGACTACTACTACGCAGACAAGACCAAGCAGGCCTGTGTTGCACTGTGTTTCATTGTTGAATGATCCACATGTTATTTTTCTGTCATTTTTCAGGTGAGCTGGAGCAGGAGTTCCTTGAGGCCATGTCGGACTACTACTACGCCGACAAGCCCAAGCTGACTGATGAAGAGTTTGAGTTGCTCAAGGAGGAGCTCATCTGGGCTGGCAGCAAGGTGGCTATTCTTGATGGTGATGAGCAGCGCTTCCTGGAGGCAAGCCAGGCCTACCAAAAGGTGCGGTGCTGTGCTGTCTTGATCCTCTGTTGTGGCGCTGGTGCTGTTTATGGTCTTTGTAGTGGGGCTGTAGCACATGATGTTGTGCAGTGCAAGTAGCAGCGTCCTGTTGTGGCAGTGGTGTTGGGAGCCTTTGCGTTAGTTCTGAGTTGCGAAGGTAGGGGTGTAGAGGGATGCTTTGTTCAAAGGATGTTATGGCAGACCAACTTTCAATGGCTCGCTGCTGTGGGCCTGCCAAAAATATTGAACCCGAGTAGACATTGATGGTTATGATCCTCCAAATGCAAACGTGTCTGCAACCGTGTCTATCATTGCTGACGTATTGCTGACGTTGCAATTGTGCTGCTGCCATCACTGCAGGGCGAGCCCATCATGAGCGATGAGGACTACGATGCCCTCAAGGCCGAGCTGAAGCTCAAGTCCAGCGTGGTGGCAGCACAGGGGCCCCGCTGCAGCATCCGCTCGTGAGTGGCACTTGCTGTGGGGCTGCATGCAAATGCTGTAGTTATGATGCACATGCAGTTACATTTTGAAGGGTGTGGGTTGAGTCACTGCATTCAAGGTGGTCTGAGCCGCCCCAATGGAGCACGGTGTGCACATGACTGCGGCGCTGGTGCTGGGCTGGGCGCGTAGCTGAGCGGTGCAATCAGCTGAATGCCCAGCGAGCAGCAGTCGATGCTCATTAGCGGTGCAGTAGCACATGGCAGCAGTTCATACCGCTTTTCAGCAGCAGTGTTATCATCACGCGCCAGCATTTCAGCAGCCGTGCTAGGTGCAGTGATGCACAGCAGCTCAGCTTAACACAACAACCACCCATGACACAAGAGCGTGCCTTTATCAGTGAAGCAACTATCATGTTGATGGCCATGCAGTGTGGCCATCAAGATAGTAGTTCCTCCCACTAACAAAAGGCACCTCTTGTGTCATGGGTGGTTGTTGTGTTCAAAGATGGTGCAGGTGCTGCAGCGTGTTGTACCAGCATGTCTCGGATGCACGCTGCATTGTCTTTGCCAACTTGTAACATCAGCCATGGGGAGTGATCTCCGTGTGCAGCAGTTGTTTTGTTTTTGGTTTTTTTGTTGATAGGCGTCAGCGTGACGTAGTACCTGCCCAGCTTGGCGAGTTTGCCGTATCCTGGTACAAGCAAGTTGTCAGATGTGCTCCACCTCTGTTGCTCAATTGTAAGAGCTCTCACCTATGAGTTGGTCTTGACCTGTGCATTGTGTCCGCCTCTGCGCGTGTGTCCCGTGCTGTGCTGCAGCAAGCACATGTACACGCGGACATTGTGTTTCCTATGAGGCATGCTGCTCACTCGCTGCTGTCGCTGCCTGCTGTTTTGCAGCAAGAAGATGTACAGCGACGCCTACCCCGACTACCTGCGCATGACGGCGCTCAACCTGCCCGCTGCGCTGCTGGTGCTGGGCTTCCTCTTCAGCCTGGACGACCTCACAGGTGCGCACTGCTGCTGTGCTGCTGTTTTGCTGCGGTTCTGTGTTTGCTGGGCTTCCTGTTCAGCCTGGACGACCTCATAGGTGCGCAGTGTGCTGCTGTGTTGCTGGTTTGTGTGTGCTGGCTCATTGCGCTGTTGTGGTGCGTTCTTGCTGCTGGTGCTTCCCCTTCAGCCTGGATGACCTGACAGGTGTGCTGAACATCAGCACTCGTTGTTGAATGTTGTGTTATGTTATGTAATTTGCAGTCATGTTGCATGCTAATAGCATGATAGCATCCATGTTGTGAGATGGTATGAGCCCTGCATCGCTGTCCAGCCCTGCACTGTGTGGCTGGCTCAGTGTGCTGTTGGTGCGTGCTGGCTTTTCAAGCATTACACGCAAACTCTTTGGAGCTGTGTTTGTGTTGTGCTGGGCAGCAGCTTGGGCAGGGGGGAGGTGCTGCGCTTCTTCGTTTGCGAATGGAGTGCCTACCTTCTAATGTTTAGTATCAGCTGTGCACGCTCTGGGAGTGCCTACGTTCTAATGTTTTGTGTCAGCTGTGCTGCAGCATACGTGCTGCATCGTGTGCCATGCCGTGTGGCGTGTTCTGCTTCTCTGTTGCTGTGCAACTCTCCATTCCAACTATCGTCCTGCGTGCTGCTGCTGCCGCTGCTTGCCGCTGCAGGCTTTGAGGTGACCAGCCTTCTTGAGCTGCCTCCCCCCGGTGGCATCATCGTGCTGTGGGCTGTGGTTCTGCCCGTGCTGTACCTGCTGTCCACCAGCATCACCAACCTGGTGCTGCGCGACCACACCATTTTGAAGGGCCCCTGCCCCAACTGCGGCACCGACAACTTCACCTACTTTGGTGACATCTTCACAGTGTCCGGCAACAGGGGATCCAACGTTGTGGAGTGCAGCAACTGCAAGGCCGATCTGACGTACGACCTGAACAAGCGCGTGATCGTGGTGGATAAAACGCCGGAGGAGAAGGCGGAGGCGATGGCAGCAGCAGCAGCGAAGAAGGCAGCGTCTGCAGCCAAGAAGGCAGCAGCAGCAGCCAGGAAGGCCAACGCCAACAAGGCATGAAGAGTGTAGTTGTTGTGTGCTTGATAGGCACAACAGAGGGCTAGCAACAGCAGCAGCAGCGGGGAAAGCTGCCTTTCGTGGGGAACACGGCCTAATGCGGGTCCTGTTCTTGAGAAGAACAACTTTGCCGGCAGCATCAACAGACAGGCTGATGCTGCTGGCAATGCTGTCCTGCTCAGAACAGGACCCGCACCAGGTCGTGTTTCCTGCAAACAGGTGCTGCATGGTTGATGTGGCCGAGTGAGTGCAGCACCCTAGAAGCCAACCTGCGGAGCTAGCAGCAGATGCTGCGTGTGTGTTGCAGCAGGGTTGCAGTTGCCGCTGTGGTTTGGGTGTGGTGGTGAGTGAACTCGTGTGTACATGTGTGGCTGGGCTTAGTGTGGGCAGCAGCAGCCTGCTGCAGCAGGCTGCTCGTGTGTGTGAGTGGCTGGTGCAGTCCTGTAGTGCAGTCGTGGTTGAATGCGTAGGCTGGCCAGCTGGCCAGTCGTTACTAACAAATAGTATTGACCTGTGTGGTTAGCGTTACTGCTGTTTTAGGCACCTGAGCTATGCTGTGTACAGGGTAGCATGGTGTGTGGCGTGTCTGTCATATCCTCAGTTGCATCTTCAATCAATTTGTTCAACGGTGCTGCTGTTGGGGTGTGGGTAAGATCTAGTATGCTCTGTGTGCACTGCTGTAGTGTTGCCCACTATTCCAGCAGGATCACTTTCGGCAATGGAAATGAAACAGCTGCTGATGTCCACCTCTGCAGCAGTTGCTGCATGTGGCTGGTATTGCGGCTTCATATTTGCTGTGCAGATGATGGGCAGGGTTTGCCTTGTAACGGTACCGTACAATTAGTGAATCATTCACTGATGATCATCCTTCCGAAGGATCGGAGTCAATGCATGATTGCCAATCATGATGCATGCTCTGGACCAGATTGCAAAACGCCGCTACTAGCGTTACTCAGCCTCTGAGTATTCACTTGCACCAAGTATGCAGCCAGCCTGTGTTGCCGTTACATTGAAGTTACTGCCAGTCGGACTGCCAGTGCAGGTGCAATGCGCCGTCTTAGGATGGCAGCTGTGCACAGTTGCACCGCCGGGGCTGTTTGTTCACCGCCGCTGGCCCAGCAGCTGAGCCGCTGAGCTGGAGCTGAGCCGGAGCATGATTGTACGAGACCTGCCCTAAATGCGACCCCGATGCAACAGAGTGTACACAAGTTACGTAAACAAGTTACGTAAAGGACGCAAGCCACCGTGGGTGACCCTACGTCAATACACTAGATCCCACCAGACAACCTGAACAACCTGGTGGACATTGCCAATGGTGTGACACCACTGCTGCCCTCAATGCATTGCAGACAGGAAACACAGCCGCCAGTTTCCCCGCCCCGAGCGCAGTTGTATACAGCTGCAGGAAGGCTGACCTGCGGTTGACGCATGCATTCACCTAGCAAGTACTAATTACTCCCTGTCAAACATGAGCGCTGACAGCGACATACCGCATCAGGCTTATATAAGACGCGCCGCGACAGGCACGGCCTGCCTGTGCTGCTAGTAGTGCACGTATGAACATGCACACCAACCATTGATGCTGGCAGCGACTGGCACACCAATGCGATTGGCGGCGCCACATTCATCAGAGTACACCCATTACACATTAATCAGCCTAGTATATGCATCCACAAATGATGAAGCAGTGCATAAACCTGATTCAAGGACCTGACGGAACCACAAAAGTAAAGAACTGCAGTGATGTAGCCAGCAACTGACAGGCCAGGGTAGCCTGCAAGTGTGCCTAGTTCAAGGGGAGTTGCCCATACCAAGACTGTGAGCAGCAGGAGCAGGAGTTCAAACATACAAACACTCTGACCCTATACCAAAAAGCTGGTGCATATGTTGAGTAAAGCAAACTAGCAACCACTGCTGGTGGACACCAAACATGTTGTGATCTGGGCGCGTGATACAAACAAACGACAGACTAACACCTGTGTGCACAACACCAACATTCACTGCAGGTGCCAGTGCATCACTGACACTCGCAGGACAAGTCACTTCAACCTACTTATTCAAAAACAGCCGATGTTAAGCCAGGGCAGCGTTCTCAAAACCGCACGGAGTGCAAAACAGCACACACAATTGATGGACCTTGACACCTCACACACTACTTGCAGGTCTGACTGAAAACTGGCTAAGCTCACAAGGCCACGATCTACCCCCTGATACAGCAAAACGCCACTCACTGCTGCTGCTGTGCGCACGTCGCAAGCTCGTCAGGCACAGACTGACTGCTCTGCATTGAGCTCGACCGCGCAGCACGCAGCACAGCTGCAAGCTGGCCCAGCGACAGCGACTCCAGCGCACTGACTGCCTCATCTGACGACAGCAGCTGCAGCATGCGTCTCAGTGAGTCATTGCTGCCTCCTGCTGCAGCTGCCTCGCCTGCTGCTGCTTGTCCTGCTGCTGCTGGCACAGGCAGCACTGCAGAGCTAGCAGGTGGGACGCGGGGTGATGACGTGGCAATGGGACCTGCCACACTGTCAAGACGCTTGAGATGATGGTGCTGCTGCTGCTGCTGCCGTGGCGGCTGCCTGTGACTTGAGACTGGCTGCTGCTGCAGGCGGCTGCGAGGTCGGGGCGTCTCCAAATCACTGCCAGGCCCCGACTGCTGCTGCTGCTGGTGCGGCATTGCTGCAGCATCTGCTGGCACTGCTGCGTCAAGATGGGCTGCTGCTGCTGCATGTGGTGTTGCTGCAATGTGGCGGAAGCTGATGCTGCTGGCTGCTGCAGAGCCTGCTGCGCTAGGCTGCACGGGGACTTGCTGCTGCACATGTTCCTGTTGCTGACGCTGCTGCTGCTGCTGTGCCCTGATCTTGTGCTGCTTCTGCTGCCTCGGCCGCTTCCCCTGCTGCTGGCCCCTACCCCGCTGCTGCATTGCATCATTGTCCTCCACACTGCCAAAGCCCCTATCCCCATCCATGTCACCTTGGCCATCACTCACTTGCCCAGCCTCCTGCTGCTGGACATCCTGCTGCTGCTGCTGCCGCTGCAGCTGCCGCAGTGAGGCCTTGACACAGCAGTGCCCACCCTCCTGCTGAACATCCTGCTGCTGCTGCTGCTGGCGCTGCAGCCGCCGCAGTGAGGCTTTGGCCACTCTGCCCAGAAGCTCCCTCAGGTCCCTCAGAGACATGTCAGCCAGGCTGGCATCAGGCCTGAGGGGGCTCAGGCTGTCAGGACTCGGGCTATTACTAATGTCAGGCCGGCTGTTACTAACGTGACCTGGCCCACCACCCGAGTTGTCACTGCCACTGTTGTCAAACTGCTGCTGCATTTCGCTGCTGCTGTTGCTGTCTTTGTTGTTGGTGGGCTGGAAAGCCTCGCTGTTTGTTGCAGTGTCACTGGCACGGTGGTACTGTCCTGTAGCGGGATGATAAGTCATGGCGTCATCCCTGTTGGTGATGACGTCATTGTTACGTGCCGCATCAGCATGCCTGAGGGGGCTCAGGCTGTCAGGACCCAGGCCTGACGCAGCCAAGGCGTCATCACCACCAAAGGATGACGCACCGCTGAAAATAAACGGACTGCCAGACCTGCCAGCAGCTGCAGAGTCAGCGTTGCTGGCAAATGCATATGGCTGCGGTGTTGTTGCACGTGTGGCTACGTCTGCGTCTGCTGTTGCTGACATGTTAGTAGTTGTTGCGGTGAACAGTGACAGCCTGCTGCTGCCGCCAGCCTCCCAGCTGGCAGCACCAGAAGAGGGGCCAGCAGCGCCTCTTGCTGCTGCTGCTGCTGCTGTGGGGCCAGATGGTGCTGTCTCCCAGCTGGTAGCGCCAAAGGAGGGTCCAGCGGCACCTGTCGCTGCTGTTGCTGCTGCTGCCGCTCCTACTGCTGCTGCTGCTGTGCGGCCACAAGGTGCCGTCATGTCAGCAGCTGCCAATGCTGCTGCCACACTGCAGCCACCTGCAGTGGGGGTGCTGCCGTTTTGATACAGCTGTGCAGCTGAAACCCTTGGCTCCTCTGCTGCTGCTGCACTTGCAGGGGTGCCTGAGGTGCGTTGCATCATTGCCGTGTCGTTATCTGCCTGCTGCTGCTGCTGTTGTGCTGCACTGAGCTGCCTCATGCGCACACGCAGTTGATCCATTGTTTCAATACGGCCGGCTGCTGCTGCTGGGCCTCCTGCTGCTGCTGATGCTGCTACAGGCAGGTCAATGCCAGCAAGTGGCGGTACAGGTGAGGCAGCAGGGGTGGTGCTGAATGTTGTAGTGCTTGTGAAAGTAGCAGGTGACAGCAGCAGCTGAGCCTGCCAAGGCAGCAGCGGCTGCTGCAGCATTGGACTGCTGGTGCTGCTGCTGTACCTGCCAGCCGACACAGCAGCAGAACTGAGCACTGGCAGCAGCAGCGGTTGGCGCTGCATGCCACCTATCGTGCTAGGGCTGCTGCTCCAGTGTGCAGCCGTAGGGCTGAGTACTGCTGCTGCTGCTGGGCTGCTGCTGCTGCTGCCAAACAGCTCCAAGGAAGTTCTCAAGCACGTGTCACACAGCATTGCAGGAGCAACCCCTGCTGCTGCTGCTGCTGCACTGCCAGCTGAAGGCACATCCTCTGATGCCGGCTGCCCGTCTACTGTTGCTGCATTCAGGGCGCCAGATGATCCTAGTGATGCAGGAGGAGACGCGGGTGGCCGTGAAAGCTGTACTGCTGCCAGGGGGGATGGCGTATGGTGCTGCTGCTGCTGTTGCTGCAGCTTACTGCCACTGAAACAACCCATGCTCTGTGAAGGCAGTACTGCAGTGGCTGCGCTACCACCACCACCAGCAGCAGCAGATCCACTTGAATAAGGCAGAAACGCCCTGCTGCTGCTGGTGCCTGCATGCCTGCTAGCGCTAACAGCTTGACTCCCAAGTAGCACATTATCCTCAGACGTAAAACCACCAGCTGAACTTACAGCACGTGCAGGCAGCCTCACTGCACCTGGCAGTTGACAACCGCCGCCAGCAGCAGCAGCAGCAGACGTCTGCACAGCTGCTGCTGTACTTGGTGTAACAGGTGCCTCCTCCTCTTCATCTCCCTGCTGCTGCTGCTGCTGCTGCGCTATGAGCCCCTGCACCTGCTGAGTCAGCTGCATGAAGGCCTCACTGCCCAGCAGGCCCTGCAGCTGATGCAGCGCAGCAGCGTCGAGGCTGCTGCAGCTGAGCAGCAGATCATTCAGCGCTGACACCTCCTCTAGAAGCCTCGCTAACAGATCAGGCTCAATGCTGCTGCCAGCAGCAGCAGCAGCAGCAGCATCTGCTGATGCTGGGTGAGAGTCGCGCTGCTGCTGCTGCTGTAGCTGGTGCAGGTTGGCTGCCAAGGTTCCTAACAGGGTGCTGGCATCAAGCAGCATGCTTGCTGCTGCTGTCTGCTGAGCAACGTTGGGCGGGGTGTCACTTCTGTAGCCACCTTGCTGCGGCGGCTGCTGCTGCCACTCACAGCTGTCTGCCAGGTGTTGTGCTGATGGCAAACTTGACCGCAGCAGATCCCGCCAGCCATCACCCGTCTTATCCATAGCAATAGGAGCAGCAGCATCTGCAGCAGTGGCTTCGTTACTCCCTGAACCTGTAAGAGCCTGGTGAGAAGTGATCAAAGGCCCTGCCAATGCTGCTGTCGCTGGTGCTGGTGCCGCTGCTGCTGCTGCTGTTGCTGCTGCTGCTGATGCTGGCAACGGCGGTGGACCCAGTGGTGTGAAGGTCCGGCTGACAGGCTCAAACAGAGGGTTGGTTGTCACACGCAGCTCGTCATTGCTGCTGCGGCCACTTGACACACCAGCAGCTGTGAACCCCAGACTGCTCTCAACTTCACCTGTTGCTGCTGGTGGTGCTGCTGCTGGTGCAGCAGCTGGAAGGAAAGCAGTGCTGTTGAAACTGTTTGCTGGTGGTGTGTGATGATGGTGTTCAGCGACAGCACCTGCAGAGACGGCTAGCTCTTGATATGTCGGCAGGCCAAACAGGCTGCTCATACTGAGGCTGCTGAAACCTGACGGTGACAGCTGAGGCGTCCCTGCATCGCCCGCTGCTGCTGCTGCTGGTGTTGATGCTGTTGCTGCTGTCAGCCTCAATGGTGACAAGCCTACAGCACCCTGCCAGCTGCTGCTGGCAGCTGCATCGTGTGCTGCTGCTGTTGCTGCTGCTGGTGGTGGTGGTGGTGGCAGCAGCTGGCTGCCAAGGCTGCACTGCTGACCGCAGCAGCTGCAGCTACCATGCACCTGATCGTCAACCAGCAAGCCACCCTCGTCATCAGCTGCTGCTGCTGCTGCTACTGCAGATGCCATGGGAACAGCTGCTGCAACATCCACTGCTGCCGATCTGTAGCCAAACCCACATGCCTCAGAATGCAGCGTGCTCGTTGACGCAAGCAGATCCATCAAGATCTGCCGCTGCTGGCTCATCTGCCGCTGCATGTGATACTGCTGATCTCCTGCAGTGTGTGCCGCAGCCTCTCCCTTTAATGCCGAAGCAGGCTTTGCAGCCGCATGCTGCTGTTGCTGCTGCTGCTGTGGCGTCAGTTGGTCCCTACTGCTGCTCCTGCCACCTGCCACGTCATCTGTTAAAGGACTGGCTGCGTCAGCGACTTCTCCCGCTGCTGCTGCTGCTGCTGCTGCTGCTGAGGGGTGCTCTGCGTCATCGGCACGCTGCTTCACGGTTTGCTGCTGCATATGCTGCTGCTGGAGCATGGACTGTTGTTTCACCTCAGAGGTGTCAAGCCAACTGCTGCTGCTTGCAGTGCTGGCACGCAGGGACAGCGCTGGCATGCCAGTCTCATCAAAGCTGCCAGCAGCAGCAGCCGCAGCAGCAGGGCGCTGCATGTGCCGCCTGTTGGATGTAGTTGGAGATGCCGCTGCGGCTGCCTGCTGTAGCTGCAGTTGCAGCGGCGCAACAACAACAGAGCTGAGCAGCAACCCCACCACGTCAGCGCACCTAGCAGCCACTGCTGCGCCGACACCATCGCCACTGCTGCCAGCTGCTGCTGCTGCTGCTGGCAGTGCAGCAGCACCGAACCTTGCTGCAGCCGCATGCTGCTGCTGCAGTATGTTATGTGGGCTGCCCAGCAGTTCAGATTCCTCAGGTACTGGCCACAGCAGACTAGACACCCAATCTGATGCAGAAGCAGAACCAGCAACACTGACTGTACTGCTTGACATGCCTGCTGCTGCTGCTGCTGGATGTGCAACATCCAGAGGCTGCTGCTGCTCTGGCAGCAGCAAACCTTGAAGCCTACTGCTGCTGCTAGATATCTGCTGCTGCTGCTGCTGCCGCTGCAGCCGTTGACGGCTTCTCCTGTTGGCCCTACTGCTTGCAGCAGCTGCTGCAGCTGCGTCTGGCCAGCAGCAGTCAGTGAATGCCAGGCTGGCCGTGCTGCAGATGCTGCTGCGGCCAGACAGCACAGAACCTGCCTCATCTGCTGCTGCTGCTGCTGGCAGCCCAGCAATAGGCTCCATGTGATTAGTCTGGTCCTTCAGCAGCTGTGACAGCAATCGGCCATCCAAAGTGCCGCCGCCTGCAGCTGGTATGGCAGAGTCAGGCACACCACCTGCTGCTGCCAGAAGCTGCTGCTGCTGCTGCCAGTCAAGCCCTGCTGCGCCACGCCACTTATCCACGCTGCTGCTCATGAGCTGTTGCTGCCAGCCAGCCGCCGCTTGCTGCACCCGACTCCCACTGCTGCTGTTAGCTGCACTGCCGCTGCCATTGCGTGCAGCTGCAAGGTAGGGATCAAGCGTCCTGCGGGCACCTACGCCAAACAGACCTGCTGCTGCTGCTGCTGCTGCGGCTGCTTGCTGGCTGTAGCTACCTGCAGGGGCTGCATCTGTTGCTGCTGCTGCTGGCCAGTTTGCAGCGCCTGCAAGCCCACTGCCTGGCAGAAAGCTCCGATCCCAGCGAGACAGGCTGAAGACAGATGCTGCTCTGCTGCTGCTGCTGCCGCGCCTGTTGCGCTGCCGCTGTTGTGAGGGTGGCAGTGGAGGCAGCGCAGGAGGGGGCAGGGCAGCTGCTATGCTGGCTGCTGCTGCTGCTGACATGGCACATGATGATGAGTCAGCATGCTGCGGCGGCTGAGCTGTAGTCTGAAGGCGTGCCTGCTGCTGCTGCCGCTGCTGGTGCTTCGTGATGATGCTGGTGCCATGTCGCGCTGCGCTTGTATCCCCCACTGCTGTCAGCGCTGGGATAGGTGTGGCTGGTGTGTTTGCAGGAGTGATACTGCCATGACCTGCTGCTGTTGATGCCGCACCACTTGCTGCTGCTGCTGCTGGTGAGGCAGGTGGTGGCGGCAGTGCAGGCACATGCACGTGAGGTGTGCCAGGGGAGCCCCACTCCATGCACCTAGGGGAGAAGGGAAGCCCACCAGCAGGCGTTGGTGGCGGCGCTGCTGCTGCTGCTGCTGATGGCGCTGCTGCTGCTGGAGTGGTGGGTGGTGGTGTTGGGGTACCAGGTGGCCCTGCTGCTGCTGCTGCATGTGGGTGTGCAGCAGCAGGAGCCAAGTCCAAGGTTCTCAGCAGCTGCAGCAGCCGCTGCTGTGGATCTTGTCGGCCTGGCTGCTGCTGCTGCTGCTGCATGTCTGACGCTGGCAGGTCAGATAGCTCTGCTAGCAGTGGCTGTGCTTCTGTGCTGCTCCTGCTGATATAACGAGGTGGCACTAGTACTGATGCCGCACTTGTCGCTGCTGCTTCTTCACTGCTGCGTGCACTGTCTTCGCTGTCTTCAACATCAGCTGGAGTAGATGTGACTGAGGGTGCGGCTGCTGCTGCTGCCCTTGCTGCTGCTGTGGCCTGCTGTTGCTCTACTGCTGCTAGGCGCCTGTCAAGCATGGCCAAGCTCTCAAGAGCAGCATCTATGTCAGCAGCACTCAACACATGCTGCTGCTGTTCCTCGTGCTGCCGCTGTTCTTGCTGCTGCTGCTGCTGCTGCTGTTCTTCATGCTGTGAGCTTACCAGCGGCCATGATGGTGCTATGGGCAACACAGCCACGCCAGTATCATGTGAGACAGTCGCTAGCGCAGCTGCGGCAGCTGCCAGCAGCATGCCGCTATCACTGCTGCTGCCAGAGCTGCTGCTGCTGCTGCTGCTGCCTGACCAGAGCTCGTACTCTACTGTGTTTCTGTAGAAAGGTGAGGGTGGCAGATCATGTTGGTGTGGTGTGTGAGCATGCTGCTGCTGCTGTTCATGAAGGCTGTGTGGGCTGCATGGAGCACTGCTGCTGCGTGCTAGGTGGATATGCGGGCTACCTGCAGTGTGCTGCTGCTGCTGCTGCGATCCCTGCAGCAGGGCAGGAACAACCGTGCCAGCTTCAGCTGCAGCTGCTGATGTTTCTGCTGGAGCCAGCACAACTGTTGCTGCTGTTGCTGCTGCTGCTGCATGCTGGTGCGGCGCATGCGCCGAGTCATCAACACTAGCATCGCCAGCAGCAGGAGCGCCTGTGGGTGCAGATGACGCAGCAGCTTTTTGAAAGCGCTGCTGCTGCTGCTGCTGCTGGTGATGGTGCTGATGCTGCAGCTGGGCAGCAGCAGCGGCAAGGTTGCTGAACGTATCTGCAGCTCTGTCAACGACGACAGCACCAGCAGCAGCAGTGCCCATGGGGGTGCTGCCAGCAGCTACGCCATACTGCTGCACGCTGCTGCTGCGTGGTGGTGTTGATTCATAACACCTAGGATGCTGCTGCATGGGTGCTGCTGGTCTTGCATGAGCAGCAGCAGGAGGAGGGGGAGCAGCAGCAGGAGCTGCTGCTGTGCTGTGGTCTGTCATGCTGCTGTGCCCCTGCCTGCTGTGCTGCTGCATGGCAGCGGAAATGCCTGCAAACAATCATGATCACAATCAACTTTTATGTATTGTGCTCTGGTGCAGTAGTGGACCGACCATACAGCAGCAATCATGCTCAACCACCCCAACAGCCAAGGCAGCAGTACAAGATGTGATTCACTGGTCAGCCAAACTCTTGTCCAAGGCACTCGAACGCCTGAAGATACAGTGAGTTGCTGCATCGCCGGTACCTTGAACACACGCTGCTTACCGTCCTTCTTGGCTTTCTGCAGCCACATAGACAGCATCTGCACAAAATGTCGGGACTCTGGCTGCAGCAGATGACCAGGCACTCCACAGCATGCACCTCCGTGACGCCCAAACTCTGCCGTGGAAGACGTGGACGGCCTAGGCTGCAAATCACGACTGCTGCGTTCAAACCTATCGGAGGGCGCCATAGCTATGAATCACTCTTGAAGGCCTGCCCGTGCTCGTGATCACTGATGCATCTTGTATGTTGATAAACATATGTTTGTGAAAGGGGTCAGAGCTGCCTTAGTCCGCCTACTGCACGATCGCTACACGCATCTCGTGTCAACCATGTTTGCACATCATCAGAACGAAGCGAAACTCGATCCATTGGCTGTTAGGTTTGCGTGCAGGACCCACGCACGGGAGCAGGGTCCTCCTCACACCTCGTAACCTTCAGTGGTTCAGGACTGGATCAGATACGCATCCTGGTCTCTACAAAAAGCGGTGCTCGTTAATCGCATGTGCTACACTCTCGTCAATGTACTAGCTTGAGTGCTCCAGGCGTCGAGATCAGTCGTGATTGTCGTGTTCTAGTGGGAACTTCTACATGCGCTGATTACATCGCCCTGAACACGAATTCAAGCACACCTATACGCCGTTACGTGCACAATGCTCGTCGAAGTCGAAGACCTGCAGCTTTGGGTGGGAGACTGCTGGGCCTGAGGAGGGTGCTGCTTCAACAGTACTGCTGCTGCATGGCTTCCCAGACTCCCACAAGCTCTGGCAGTCCCAGGTACGTGTTAGGAAACAGTTAATCTCTGAAATATTCATTGCAGCTAGATCCGATATTGCACTGCAGCTGCATCAGAAAGGACGACAGGAGGTCGCACAGCATTCTGCTTGCGCAAGCATGCAAAAGAGCAACGGCGCTGCAAGCACCACACATGATGCCAGAGAAAGCTTCCTAGAGAGTGCTGTTCTGCTCTGCCGCTTGTCCGCAGATTGCTTTCTTAGCTGCAGCAGGGCATTGCGTGATTGCGCCTGATCTGCCAGGCTATGGCGCGTCAGACAAGCCTGCAGGGCTTGAGCCCTACAAAGCAGAGCAGGTGGTCAAGGTAGGCTGCCCCACAGGCATCAGCGGCTCCCGCAACCGTTATCGCCAGCATATACAGGGCAAACCTTGCAGACAGGCAGCGGATGCGCACAACAGCACATGCACGTGCGGCATGCTGCACTGGCAATGGGTGACCTGCAGCGCGACTGCATGACCGCCTTTGACAACGCCTCTGTTGCAGCAACAGCTCCGCAGCAACAAGGCATTCCGCAATATCCACGCACTCTTGCTATGTTGTGCTGCGCTGCTGCTGTGCTGCTGGATGTACTGCTGGATGTACTGCTGGATGTGCAGGTGCTGTGTGTGATGTTGGACGAGCTGCATGTGCAGGGCAAGGTGGCAGTGGTGGGCCACTCATAACATAGACGATCCTTATGCTCTGCTATGCTGCGCTGCTGCTGTACTGCTGGGTGTGCAGGTGCTGTGTGGGATGCTGGACCAGCTGCGTGTGCAAGGCAAGGTGGCAGTGGTGGGCCACGACTGGGGTTCTGCGGTGGCCTGGGCCTTTGCGCTGACTCAGCCCGACGGGGTGCAGCGGCTTGCAGCTCTGTCGGTGGGCTTCCCAGGTAGGCTTGCAGTTGTAGATACTGACAGATGCACAGCAGCAGCAGCAGCGCCATCGCCAGCGACATGCTGCTGAGCTGTTTTCCTGCAAGCTGTCGCATGCTTCCCAGCAGAGTACTGCAGTCGCATGCATTTGCCTGTTCTGCGGTGGCCTGGGCCTTTGCGTTGACTCAGCCTGACAGGGTGCAGTGGCTGGCGGTGCTGTCAGTGGGCTTCCCAGGTGGGCTTGCGGCTGTAGATACTGACAGATACACAGCAGCAGCAGCAGCAGCAGCAACAACAGCAGCAGCAGCAGGCGACGCGCTGCTGAGCTGTTTTCCTGCAGGCTGTTGCGTGCTGGTCAGCAGTGTGGTGTGATAGCATGCCTTTGCGCTGACTCAGCCCGACAGGATGGAGCGGCTGGCAGCGCTGTCAGTGGGCTTCGCAGGTGGGCTTGTGGTTGTAGATATGCAGCAGCACCCAGCAGCAGCAGCCGCGGCCGCCGCCGCCGCAGCAGCAGCAGCGAGCTGATGTGCTGCAAGCTATTGTGTGCTGCCCGGCATTGTACTGTAATAGCATTCAGCCGTTCTTACACAGCAGGTAGAGCTATCATGTGCACAGGCTGCACATTACTCTGGGCCTTTGCGCTGACTCAGCCCTACAGGGTGCAGCGGCTGGCGGTGCTGTCAGTGGGCTTCCCAGGTGGGCTTGTGGCTGTAGATATGCTGCAGCAAGGCGGTGGCAGCTGCGCGCTGCTGAGCTGTTTTCCTGCAAGCTGCCGCATGCTTCCCAGCAGAGTACTGTCATTGCATGCATATGCATGTTCTGCATTGAACAACTTTCTTACACAGCAGGTAGCGCTTCTATCGCACACACCTGCGCTGACACAGCCAGACAGGGTGCAGCGGCTGGCGGTGCTGTCAGTGGGCTTCCCAGGTGGGCTTGTGGCTGTAGATATGCTGCAGCAGCTGCAGCAGCAGCAACAACAGCGGCAGCGGCGCAGGTAGCGCTAGCCCCAGCGCCAGCGATGCGCTGCTGTGCTGTTTTCCTGACAGCTGCCGCATGCTCTTCAACAGTGTACTGCAATCGCATGCCTCTGCCTGTTCCGCACTGCACCGTTTTTTACACAGCAGGTAGTGCTGTCATTGCACACGCTTGCACATTACTCTTGGCAGTTGGCGTTACATCTGTATGCGTGTTATCCCTCGGTACTGTTCTCACTGCCCACCCAGCAGTGTGCGCTGCCCTGCAACCCCCACAGTATTGATATTGGCTGTTGGCGTTTACTTTCAGGAGCCGAGGGTCAGCCCTGCCTGCCATCAATCCACCTACTTTGCACTACACACCACACGCAAGCATCACCTATAGCCACGTGTCACTTCTGCTACCATCCCCGATGCATAACTGCCGCAAAATTGCATGCAGGCACCGTGTTCTCCGCGCACCCCTAGCAGCGCGAGCTGTCATGTCACCGGTTGCTCGGGGGTACCCCAAAGCATTACCTGTGCTCACTTCTCAGTGCTCAGTTCTGCCAACATGTGTTTTTCCAATGCGTTGCAGGCACCGTGTTCTCCGCGCACCCCAAACAGCGCAAGCTGTCATGGTACACGCTGTTCATCCAGCAGCCAGAGGCTGAGGCACTGTTTGCAGCTGACGGCTGGGCGCTGCTGCGACAGCTGTTTGGGATGGACTGCAATGAGGCGCAGATGCAGGAGTATATTGACGCGCTGAGCCAGCCAGGTGCGTTGTGGTTATGTTAGGGACAGTTGTCACTACTGTGCTGTGTGGTGTGTTGCTCAAAGCTGGGCTGAACATGAGCGTGGCAGCATTTGCAGCCACGTAGCTGGTGCTGCCGCATACAAGTTCACCGGAAAAACACTCGTCTATCACTTTGCAACATGCAGCACGCGGCTGCAATAGCTGCCATTTCCCAAGTGCTCTCAGCGCTGAAACATTGAGTATCCCACATCGTCTGTATCAACCTGTGCATCTGTTGCCTCCTGTCCCGCAGGTGCTCTGATTGCGGGGTTCAACTACTACAGGGCCAACATGAGCATGGCAGCTTCTGCAGCCACCAAGCTAGTGCTGCCGCATGTAGGTTCACATCCACCACTCATCAATCCCTTTGCAACATGAAGCACATAGCTGCAACAGCTGCCATATTACAGGCGTTGAAACCTTGTGTGTCCCACATCGTCTGTAACAGACTTTGCACCTGCTGCCTCCTGTCCTGCAGGTGCTCTCACCGCAGGTTTCAACGACTACAGGGCCAACATGAGCATGGCAGCTTTCGCAGCCACCGAGCTAGTGCTGCCTCCTTTCAAGCTGGACATGCCTGTGCTGGGCCTGTGGTCAGAGCATGAAGCATATTTGACTGAGGAAGGTATGAAGGTGTCAGAGGCTGTAGTGGCGCCTGGCAAGTGGCGCTACGAGCGTGTGGAGGGTGCTGGTCATTGGATGATGCGGGATGCACCTGACAGGGTCAACCAGCTGCTGGCGGAGTTTCTTGGCAGCGCAGAGAGATTGTCATAGGTATTTGGGGGATCAGTGTGCGGGCTGTTGGGCAGCAGGCGTTGCGTGTGGTGTGGCAGAGTTGAGTTGGTGCTATTTGTGTGTTGTTTGCTGCGTAGCCTGCCTTGGCAGCAGTCCTTGTCTGTGGTAACTTCAGCACTAACCAGTGGTGAGGCAGAGTTGAGTTGATGGTTTTTTGTGATGTTTTGTGCGCCGCCTTTCAAGCTGGACATGTCTGTGCTGGGGCTATGGTCAGAGCGTGAAGCATATGTGACCGAGGAAGGCATGCAGGTGTCTGAGGCTGTAGTGGCGCCTGGAAAGCGGTGCTACGAGCGTGTGGAGGGTGCTGGGCACTGGATGATGCGGGATGCACCTGACAGGGTGAACCAGCTGCTTGCGGAGTTTTTGGGGAGCGCAGAGTAATCGTTGTACACAGCCAGTGTGCGGGCGGTTGTGCAGCAGTCCTTGTTTGTGGTACATTCAGCAGCAACCAGTGATGATGCAGAGTTGAGTTGATGAAATTTTGTGGTGTTTTGTGTGGCGCCTGGCAGGTGGCGCTACCAGCGTGTGGAGGGGGCTGGGCGTTGGATGATGCGGGATGCACCTGACACGGTGAATCAGCTGCTAGGGGATTTTCTTGGCAGCGCAAAGTGATTATTGTAGAGCTAGTGCGGGCGGCCCGCCCAAGTTGGGCAGCAGTCGTTGTCTGTGGTAACCAACTTCAGCAGCGACCAGTGGTGAGGCAGATCTGAGTTGACAAATTCGCTGCAAGGTTTTGTGTGGCGCCTGGCAGGTGGCGCTACGAGCGTGTGGAGGGTGCTGGGCTTTTTTGGTTGGTTGGTTGATGCAGGATGCGCCTGACAGGGTAAACCAGCTGCTTGCGGAGTTTTTGGGGTGCGCAAAGTGATTGTTGTACAGCCAGTGTGCGGGCGGTTGGGCGGCAGGCGTTGCTTGTGGTACCTTCAGCAGCAACCAGTGGTGAGGCAGAGTTGAGTTGATGATTTCTTGTAGTGTTTTGTGTGGCGCCTGGCAGGTGGTTATACGAGCATGTTTGGGGGGGGTGCTGGTCATTGGATGATACGGGATGCACCTGACACGGTGAACCAGCTGCTGGGGGAGTTTCTGGGGAGTGCAAAGTGATCGACGTACAGCCATGGCCAGTGTGCCGGCGGTTGGGCAGCCTGAGGCGTTGCTGGTGGTGAGACAGAGTTGAGTTGTGCAATTTGTGAGGAGTTTGCTTTTTTTTAAGTGGCAGCAGGCCAAGTGAAGCTCAAGCTGTCTTGCAGTTGGCTCAGACAGGGCTCTACCCGACGACTCATCGAGCTTAGCGCGGCGCTACTCAGCGCTCAAGAGCAGCGCACCCTCTGGTTCAGGTGGTACATGCCCAACGTTGGCAACGTTGGTGATCGTCAACGAGCAGGTGCTTGGCCTTGCTTGCTGTGCTTTTTGTATCTATCGGTAAATGAGCTCTGGGCCAGGCTTGGTATTGTTACACACCGCTCCCCGATGATCACCGATTTCTCGTGGCACGGGTCGCCCCTTGAACCGCCAAAGCTGTCGCTGCAATCATCATGCTTTCATAAGAACCAAAGCATGCAAGGCCGTCAGCAAATGCTGTGCCAAGCTTGTGGCTAGAGAATAACTGGAAGTGTATCATGGCGGCACTGTCAGCTTGAAGTACTGCAACTAGTTGATGACACTGACAGGTCAAGCTTCCCATCACGCATACATGTTGCACCGAAGAACCCTTCACATCACACACAAATCACCACATACACTCAATTTCAGCTGCCCACTGGCAAGGTTTCAGTGTACGCACTGCAGCGTACTCAGCAGCTGGTGGTTGCTACCAGTGCTCTATTCAACCTAAGCTGCTTGAAACAAGCTGCCACAATGGCCCGGCTGCTGCCCGCGGGTCAGCAAGTTGTAGCCTGATAATACAATCCAGCCAGCAAATGCCACATGTGACTTGCTGCTGCAATGCTCCGTCACCTGCTGCACCCATGCAGAATCTGCACCCACATCTACACTATTGATTATGTTTCGTACCAACATTGCTTCATGCACACACTGTGGCGAGCATTTCACCCATAATACCTTCAACAGCATGCACTATGCACGTTGCATCATGATCAGGCCTTCACTGCGACTGGGATGCACTGGTGCACTGGTGCAACACAAGCGAAACCTGCTGCGGCGCACATGCTGGTGTGTCAGCAGTCACACCCACTACCAACATCGCCGCTCTCACACTGCAATGCAACATGCATGCTCCTGCTGCGCCTATCATGCTGGCTGACCGTATGATGTAGCCAAGTCAGGCGTGATTCATTGTGACCTTGGACCGTCCAAGGTTTGGTTTGAAACCTGCCATTGACACCTCACAGGCTGTAATTGAGGCAGGCGTCCATGTCCTGGCACTTCTTCAGAGCCTCCAAGTAGTAGTAGTCAGCATACACCAGGCCGACATCAATCTTGTCATTGTCTGGCAAGTTTCCTGTTGCATGCTTCAGCACTGCTGCATGCGGCTCCTCAGGACTGGCAAGATACTTTGGTGATGACAGCGCACGCAGCGTGTTAACTGCCGCACACAGGTACTTCTGGCCACATTCCGTGCCTTCAAGCGCCTCCGCAAGGTACAGCAGACCCAGCGCAGAGATCGCAGACGAGCTTGTGTCACGTGGGCCGTCGTTCGATGCATCGTACGGGGCGTTGAAATCCCATTTTGGAACATACGATCCCTTTGCTGGATCTTCCTGCTCGTTCAGCATCTGCAGCCAGCGATCTGCTACACGCTTTGCCACGTCCAGGAATTCCGGCAAGCCAGTTTCCTTGTACAGAATGGAGAAGCCAGCAACCGCCCAGGACTGGCCACGCGCCCAGGTGCTGTTGTCTGTGTAGCCCTGATATTGGTAGCGTGCAATGACGTTGCCATTGTCTGGGTGGTACTCCACAATGTGGTAAGTTGAGCCGTCAGGGCGCACGTGGTTGGCGGCAACCTACATATAATAGAACGCAAGCGGCAGGTGGCTGTTGTGAGCAACCTACATGCACCACCCGGCAGCAGTGCTGCGCATGCTCCATTGCCATGTGCTTCCGTAACAGCACCACCACCTGTCTTACAGTGCTGTGTGCCGGCTAGCTGCATTATGGCCAGCTCGATGCACTGCTACATGTCTCACCTGCCAGCATGCTCCCCTTGCCATGTGCTTCCAGCCCAGCGCCGACTGCATTTCTACCTACAGTTTGCCTGCCTGTTGGCCTACACGTGGCTTGTCAATGACATGACTGCATGTCTCACATGCCCCATAACACGGTCACATCGCATTGCTGCAACTTGCACCTGTCGCGCATGCTGCAATGCCATGTGCTTCATCACAGCTGCAACTGCCTGAGTTACAACGCTGCCCACCGGCTACCTGCATTCTCGCCAGCTCAATGCACTGCTACATGTCTGACGTGCCACGCATGCTCCCCAGCCATGTGTTTTCAGGCCAGCTTTAACTGCTGTCTGCATACAGCGCTGCCTGCCTGCCTGCCTGCCTGCCTGCCTGCCTGCCTGCCTGCCTGCCTGCCTGCCTGCCTACACAGTGACGTTTTGTGACACACTTGTCTCGCCACAACATGTTCCAAATGCATTGCTATGCGGCATGACTCGCACCTGTCGCGCGTGCTCCACCGCCATGTGCATCCAGTCCTTCTCTGGCTGCCTGTCCACGAAGCTCTGGTAGTTGCCCCAGTGCCGCACATGCTTGGCGCCCCACACCAGCATCTGCAGGTTCATCATGAAGTCTGCAGCCAGCAGCAAGCAGGCAACAAGAAGCTCGGTCTGCAGGTCAGCAGCTGACTTGCATGCGGTCTCGCAAAGACGACTGCAGGCTGCTGCCAGATGAACTGCAAACTGATGAAACATACTGTTGACAGCAGCAGCGCACCCCAGCACGAGCAGTGGCAAGAAGCAGCAACAGCAGCAGCACACCAGGAGTCATGTTGCAGTGCACATCAAATCGTGCAACAGACATGCGTTGCAACATCATGATGTGTCTGCAGCAGGCAGGAGACGAAGCAGCAACCGCAGTGCCAGCAGCACGCGAAGCGCACGTTGTGAATTGCGCACACGTCACCCACAGCATATGCTGCTGCAGGACCCCCCCCGCCCCGACAAGCTTTGCAGCAGTGCAAGTGGCTGCTAGTAGCGGCGAACTCAGCAATGCAGCTGGATGCTAGCAGCTGCTTGCTCACCGATGATCACGATCTGCTTGTACGCCTTGCTGGCCTGCACCGGCTCCCATCCTTCAAAGGTGCGCAGGCTCTTGGTGGCGGGGTTCCAGTTCCAGGCCAGCGCCTCGGCAGCAGCCAGCGCCTGGCGCAAATCAGACGCAGACTGCGTGACGGCGTAGCTGTGCGCAAAGCTGGGCAGGTAAATGAAGCCTGCGGAAGAAAAGGGGGCAAGTAGGTTCATTTTAGCTGTGAGTTTGGGAGTGGAGCGGTGGTGATTGTGGCACGGTGCAGCGTGCTTGCAAAGCTGGGCAAGTAGGGTGAAGTCTGCAGAGGTGCAGGGGCAACTTTGGGGCAGCAGATGCATTTATATGCGAGTTGGGTGTGAAACGGTGCTGATTATGGCACAGTGTTTGCAAGCTGGGCAGGTAGATGAAGCCTGCGGTTGTGCAGCGGCAAGTTTCTGGCGCAGAAGGTGCAATTTAGCTGTATTTGCGGAAGTGGAGTGGTGTTGATTATGACACAGTGCAGAGTTTTGCAAAGCTGGGCAGGTAGATTAAGCCTGCGGAGGTGCAGGAGCAGAATGGGCCACCAGAGTAACATTTGCTCAAGAAAGAGCTAGGAGCTCACGTTTGTTCGCAGACCTGTCCGACATTGATGGCAGGTTGATGCAAGAGCAGCATTCTGTAGCGCTATATCATGTACATGCTCCTTGGGCAGCAGAGTGTGCCTGTAAGCAAGTGCTGCTGCTGTGCACGTACAAGCACCAAACACCAGGCAGGCCATCACCTCAGCACTAGTCAAGCACTGCCCTACATGCACATTCTTCAAAATGCCTTCTGTTGCCGCTACGTCGATCTAGCAGCATGCCAGCAGCACGCTAGCAGCATGCATGTGTGCTGCTGCCAGGTCCAACTGTCAACTGTAACCGCTGCTGCTCACCAAAGTCATGCTGCGACTGCCACGTGCGCTGCTTGTCGCCCAAGCCCTCCTGCCAGCGCTGAGCAGCAGCAGACCACTCTGGCTTGCCGGTCAATGCGTGCAGCTGCCACAAGCAGCCAACAAAGAAGCCGCTGGTCCAATGGCCAGCGTTGTTGAACATCCACTGCCCGTTATGCGGCAGCGTGGCGGTTGGGTACTGGTTGGGTGCAAGCTTCTGCGTGCTGGCTGCTAGCTTGTGTTCTGCAACTGCAACTACTCGCGAGATAACGGCTTCCATGTTCATGGTGCTGCCCTGTGGTGTCAGGATGACTGACTGCTGCGACTGCTCCACTGCTGCAGCAGCAGGAGCTCGTGTGCGGGAGGCAAGGTAGCTGGGACTGAAGATATTGTTTCCGTTTGAACATGTCGCGCTGCATCCTAGCCAGCATGGCGATGTGTTGATGCATTGAAAAGCACCAGCCGCGGGCGCGAACAGCGTGCTGACAACCAGACACGAAACCAGCGCGATCGTTCGAGCAGCCATAATTAAAAGGTTGTCAAAACTGCGTGTCGTTGCAGAGCAGCAGCAACCGGCCGCTGTATCACGCACGTCCTCTCAAATGCAGATCATGCAGCAGGTATAGGTGAATTGCACGCCCGTCAAGACGCACAGACTCTATTATGTGGAATAGAGCAGCTAACACAAGTGGAATAATGTCTAATTATGCAATAGCCTGAGTGACAGGTGCACCAATGTCGGTTGATCGTTGCCTGTCAGGTTCCACTGGCTACTTTCTGCAGTCAACGCGGATTCGTGCGTGTCCTTAACTATTATGAACATAATTATTTTATCCTTTTCGAAACCTCTGCAGCTGGACTGCAGTGACGTGGCGACACTTCTTGCTGGCGTGGCGCGAAAATCAATAGAGTGTGGTGACATCGCAACAGGAGCATAAGCACACCTGCATACATATTTGTTATACATATCTATAATTAATTTAGTCTTTCAGTGCTCTCGGGAAGCATATGCTGAACGTGGAGTGTGTGTGTAAATATGCCTTGAGCCAGACAGCAGTGCTAGTGCAGCAGCAGCCAGCAGCACATGCATGGGTATGCCTGTGCCCGTGCTGCACACTGTGCAGCACAAGATCAACTACTGCTTCAGTGGATATATAATACTCAGTGAACGAGTCACTGGTTGCGCTAGGGTCGTAGCATGCTGCAAGCACAGCTGCTGGTCCACAGGGCACGCTGCTGTGAGCTCGCTCTGCGCTGCAAGATAGGCCGCGCCCATCGCTGCCAGTTTGGTGAACATCATAACACCAAGTCACTGCACGGTGCAGTCTGAAAGGCAGTTCACGATTCATCTTAAAGAACGATTCAGACAGATCCTGGACACCAGATAGATGCAACTTCAAGTACCACTACATTCTTTACTTGCATCGCAGCTTGAAGCTGCACACCTTCAATGCTAAGCTGAACCAGGAGGGACCCGCCCATGTACCAGCACAACCAGCGGCCCTGCGCGCAAGATCGGTGAATGTGGATACTGCCGGACAGGCAATGAGTGACGCGTGCTCATCTGCATGGCTTGAAAGCAGCAACTTTCATATGATGCTAGACCTGTGCCATTCGTGGCACGCCTGATCAGTCTACTATGCGGCAGGCTGCGCAGACTCAGGCAGCGACAGCTATGGACTCGAGTTGTGAAGCCGACTCGGCTGCCGCTGCCGCTGCTGCCACTGATGCTACTGCCACTGCTGCTACTGCTTCAACATGGGCGCGTTCCCCTGCCAGGGCAACGGCATTCAGACGATCCCATCTGCTTGCCTTGCTATGGCACAGATGTTTGCCGCACCATACGAGACACATCGTATTTGGTAGGTGAAATTCACGTATGCAGCTGCTGCAGCAGCAGCCGCTGCAGCTGCAGCTGCAGGAGTCTTCTCAGCGTCTGCAACAATCAGACTTCCCGTTGACGTACAATGTGGGCTGTGCTTGGCACTGCACTGCAGGCCACTGAAGTAAAGGGCATGTGATGCACTTGCAACCTGCAACATATCTGTCCAAACAGTCTGTTTCAAGTTCCGGCTGAACAGATTGTAGCTCTAACTCTATGGGGGTGCCCTGGCTGAGCTTTGTGTCGTGTCCCACCCACAGCAACTGCTTATGCGGTCGATCTGAATTGGTGCACTTGCAGCTGTCACACAAAAGACCGTGAACGGCTCACAGGCTGCAGCACTGTAAGTTCGCAAGTACGCACCGAAAGTAAGGTCACCAGATGCATGAGTCATGATCATGACTCATCATGCATCAAATGTCCGGAACACTGGCCACGTGCATCGCTGTCATGCAGCTCATACTACCCTAGGTGCTTGAAAATCATTTTTAATCAAAATGAGTGCATGTGCCTGGACCCAGGGCGGTGGATAGGCAGGCGAACGTCGACCAAGGGGCACTAGTGCAGTACTGCAATCTGGCACGTGATCCACTGCCAGAACAGTTGTCCCAGAATTTGGTGCGCATTAACCAGAGACCTTACGTTTGCCATTCAGCTGGCAGACGTCGAAGGATCGTGCAACGTTCGCTGTTGTAGAGTGAAGCTTGCTCGTGCTGAGATGGCATCTCGAGCCGGCTCCCAAGAGTGTGACACTGTGCAAACAAGATCACATATACATCACTACAGTCGCGAAACATCTCAACATCGCATTGCTTATGTTCCAGTTCAAATCAGGACACAGCGAGGCACTTTTGACACAGCAGTAACGCAACCATATCACTGGTCCTCGGCTGGCAGCCCGTGCAATCCAGGTTCGTAATCCCTGTTTACGCATAACACGCTTGCGTTCACGTATGTAAGGTTGTGTGTGACGAGCTGCTTCCGTGCATCGGCCTGAACGATCCCTCCCGCGCATCTACAACCTGCTCTCCTGCAAGCATCAACAGTCATTTTGAACTACATTGGCACTGTATTTGACTTATAGGGCTAGCTTCTTCGGCAACGAGACGTGCGGCCACGGAAACAGCAGTCTGGACCAACAGCCAGCCCACTACATCTCCCTGCCAGGCCAGGAAGAGCACGTTAGCCTTAGCAGCATGGCGAGCAAAGATGCAGACTACGAAACCAGTAAATTCAATGTACAGAGGAGCGACATCCCAACGAGGAAGCTGCTGATGACCCTGCTGGCCATCAGCCTGGGAACAGTAATTGAGTGTGAGTGCCGGATCCATGCCAGCAACTGCCCCAAGCTGCAACATGCACTTTGTCCTCATGGTTTGCACAAAGGCACATGACTATGTCGTTTACACCAGATTCAACATGAATTGCCAGGAATCAAAGGATGTGTGCAGCACTTTATGCATCCTGTTCATGTGATCAGTCCTGATGCAGCCACATGCACAGCAAGCTGTCACCTCACTGCCAGTTTGCAATCTGAGACAAAAAAACTGATGTCTAAATGGTTTGCTGCCATGTTTTTGTTCCTCCCTGCAGGGTACGACTACTCGGTAAGTGTCAGCACCTAGCAGCAGCAGCAGCAGCAGCAGCAGCAGCGGCAGCAGCAGCAGCAGCAGCAACCATCAGGGACTTCTGCAGACAGCGCAAAATCACATCAAATGCTGTGCTGGAACAGACCCTGGACAGCTCTGACACACAGGCAGATGTGGTCTCATCGTGCGCCTGTCCCTTGTACCCTCAATGATGCATCTGTGGTTATTGGCTGGGCCCAAAGGGGTACGTAATACTGGATTCCTCCTGCAGATCTACTTGCAGCTGGCAACATAACTTGCAAGTCGCTTGACGGGTGTTACTGCTGCTGTCATTGCTGCTGTGTTGCTGCTGCAGATCTACTCCCAGCTGGCCAAGGTGCTGGGCAAGGTCTTCTTCCCCACAGGCAACGCAGCAGTGCAGGCCGTCTCCTTCTGGGGCCTCTTTGCAGGTGGGCGCGCATTCCAGGCTGCTGCAGCGTAAATATTTTTTTGTGAGTGCTGCATTCTGCATCAGCAGACTGTCAACAGCAGCAGCAGCAGTTGCATTGTTCGGCGTTCTTAGCAACTACCTGCAGGCCATGTGTGAATGTGTGCTACTTGCAGAGAAGTTGCTTGTCGCGCCATGCGTGTGGGTGCTACCGGCTGACACTTCCTTCTGCGCTGCTGCTGTGTTGCCTGCTGCTGCAGTGGGCTTCCTGTCACGGCCTGTGGGAGCTGTCCTGTGAGTGCCGCCTGTACCAACACCTTGCCTGCCAGACCAGCACAGCAACCAAGTTGCAGCTGCCATTGACGTGGTAGACTGGCAGCAGTATGCAGCTTGTCATTGTGCAGTTTGCTCAGCAGCTGCAGCAACCGACGTCCTTTGCCTCCTCGCCCGTGCATGTATTGTTTTGTCTGGCACGAGTAGTAACAGGGCAACGCCTGTTACTACTGCACGGCTGGCCACCTGGGTTACACTAATGGCCATGGTTTTTCTAGCAAGCACAACCACCCACCCAAGTGCAGCACAGAGCAGTACATGCATGTCTCCTGTCACTCAACACACCCAGGAATGCACTTGCAGGTTTGGGCACCTGGGTGACACCAAGGGCCATGCTGATGTTGCTTACCAGCACATCAACCACCACTGCGTCCCCTTTTTCCAACTATTCCCCTCATTCTATTCATGCCACCTGCAGGTTCGGTCACCTGGGTGACACCAAGGACAATGCTGGTGTTGCTTACCAGCAAATTCAAGTCCACTGCAACCCCTTTTTGACCTCGTTTAATCAGTGCCAGCTGCAGGTTTGGGCACCTGGGTGACACCACGGGCCGTGCTGTCAATTACAAGCACATTAGACACCACTGCAACCCCTTGTTTCTCAATTTTTCTCCTCATTCAATCAATACCACCTGAAGGTTCGGCCACCTGGGTGACACCAAGGGCCGCGGCACGTGCCTGCTGTGGACGGTGCTGCTGATGGGCATCCCCACAGTGCTCATCGGCTGCCTGCCCAGCTACAGCCAGATTGGCATTGCTGCACCCATTCTGCTGGCAATCCTGAGGCTAGTACAGGGTCTGGCCATGGGAGGAGAGTTTGGTGAGTAACATGTTACATCTGGGCTTTAATAACAATGATGTAACAGGCTTAACAGTCGCTCCTGCCCAGCTACAGCCAGATCGGCATTGCTGCGCCCATCCTGCTGGCGATCTTGAGGCTGGTGCAGGGCCTGGCCATGGGAGGAGAGTTTGGTGAGTAACATGTTACATGTTGGTTGTTATAACAGCCATGTGACAGACTGAGCAGTTTCTGCCCAGCTACAGGCAGATCGGCATTGCTGCACCCATCCTGCTGGCAATCCTGAGGCTGGTGCAAGGCCTGGCGATGGGAGGAGAGTTCCGTGAGTAACGTGTTATATTTGATATGCTATAGCAGTCATGTGACAGACTGTGCAGTTGCCTGCCCATCTACAGCCAGATTGGCATCGCTGCACCCATCCTGCTGGCAATACTGAGGCTAGTGCAGGGCCTGGCCATGGGAGGAGAGTTTGGTGAGTAACATGTCACTTTTTGGTTGTTATAACCTAGATGTAACATGTATGCCAGACGCACCTGTCCAGCTACAGCCAGCATTGCAGCACCCATCCTGCTGGCGCAGGTGGACGCACACGCTGCCATTGTAAATCGTCTATCAATTAATCTACCAAACAAATGACTTGCCCCAACTGCCGCAGGTGCTGCTATGGTGTACCTGTACGAGATCGCGGATCCCCGCTACAAGGCTGTGACAGGCTCACTGGGCTACATCAGCCTGGGTGCTGGCGTGGTGCTGGGCATCCTGGTGGTGGCCGCGATCATCTCCGCCATCCCTGAGTGTGAGTGGAGCTGTACAGAGCAACTGAGGCTGTTGCAGCAGAGGCAGCACCAGCAACATGCTATTATGCGCCGTACTGCATGCTAGTATGTAGTCGTGCTGGGCATCCTGGTGGTGGCCGCAGTCATCCTGCTGTCCCCGAGTGTGAGTAGAGCAACTGGGGCTGCTGCAGCAGACGCAGCAGCAGCATGCATGCTGTTATGTGCAGTACTGCATGCTAGTATGTAGCTGGGTGTGGTGCTGGGCATCCTGGTGGTGGCCGCAATCATCTCCGCTGTCCCTGAGTGTGAGTGAATCGTCCTGCTGGCTTGTGCTGGGTTTGGGTTTCAGCCTTGAAAGACTTTTTTGGTTTTGTATTGGTCAATCATCTGAGGCAGCTGCAGCAGAAGCAGCAGTGGCAGCAGCATGCATGCTGGATTGTGCAGTATGTAGCCGGTTATCGTGCTGGGCATCCTGATGTTGGCAGCGATCATCTCCGCCATGCCTGAGAGTGAATGAATCATCTGCGGCCGCTGCAGCAAAGCAGCAGCAGCAGCAGCAGCAGCATGCATGATAACATGCGCACTGCACATGTTACATACACGGTGTATGTAGTCGGCTGCAGTGGTGGGGGTTTTGGTGGTGACCGACATCATCTCCGCTACCCTGAGTGTGGCTGCAAAACGCAGTCTCACATATCCTATGAGAGAAGTACATCTAATATAGGTGCATCATAATGCTGCTGCATCATGAGGCGGGATGATGTATGAAGCACACAGCAGCCAGATGTTGTTATCACATTGTCACCAACTGAAGGCCATGTACACCCTTTTCTTGCAGCTGCCACACTGGGCAGGGCTGGCCTTTGTCTTTCTCTATGTCATGCATGCCGTTCCGTGTGTGCTTGACCCACATTCTCCATGCACCCGCTGCTGTCTTGTCCTGCAGCCGCCATGCTGTTATGGGGCTGGCGCGTGCCTTTCCTCATGTCCATCGTCACTCTAGCCGTCGCCGCCATCCTGCGCTACAACATGCCGGAATCCTCCGAGTTCACCATGAGCCGCGAGGAGCTCTCAGAGGAGGCCATCAAGCGCGCACGACAGGCCAATGCACACGGCGTTGAGGCCGGCAGCAGTGCGGCAGGCAGCACAGATGGCCACATCAGCGTCATTGATGTGGAAGGGCAGACGGCAGCAGCAGCAGCAGATGAGAAGAAGGCGCACTATGTGCCTGTGCTGGAGCTGTTCAGGGGCTACTGGTCTGGGCTGGTGCTGCACTCGCTGTACGGCGCATGTAAGTCGTTGGGTTTTATTGTTATGCTTCAATATTGTTTGAGCCGTAGATTTTGTACACGCCTGGCTGCTGCTTCACTCACCAGCCCCTGCAGATCAACACCTACATGCATCATGTGTTGCTGCGCGTGAAGCATGTCTTGCTGACAGCTGCTTCTACCTGCCCGCACTTGTCCGGTGTTTTGGTGCCTGCAGGGATCAGCGCATCCTTCCTGATCGGCTACTCCTGGCTGCCGTCCTTCTTCAGTCAGCACGTGGGCATCCCAACGCGCCTCACGCTGTGGATGGTGCTGTCCTGCATGATCATCTTCACGATGATGGTGCCCGTGGCCGGCATTCTTTCCGACAAGGGCCTGCCGCGCCTAACCGTCACGATCGCGATCTGCATCGCATCCGCGGCATCTGCAATTCCAATGTTTATGGGCTTCATGACGAAGAGCGTCGCGATCTGCTGGCTGATCCAGGCGATCCTGCTGGCGATGTCGGGATATGCCATGGGCATGCTGCCGGCAGTGGTGTCTGCGATCTACCCGGCTGGAGTGCGCATCAGCGGCTGCAACCTTGGAGTGAACATTAGTGAGTGGTTATGGACCATGTTCCACTCATCAGCATGACACAATAATAGCCACATCAGCGCGCACACCCTGTGTCTTGATCAACGCCAGCGAATGCATTTGCGATGTCAACCTTGGACAAAGCTGGGTTCCAGGGTGTGGGATGCATCTATTGAAAACATCATACGGCCGCAGTTTTGAGGTATGCATCATACTTTGTGCAGCTGCACATCTCCATCTACGTATCTCTCTGCCAGCTACAGCAGCCGTCAGCATATAGCTCCGGCTGACAGCATCACCGTGACATGCACATGCATCCAGTGTACACTCGCCACATGCACCTGCAAACAACGCTGATAACTTGCCCTCATGTTATGGTTTTATGCAGGCTCTACCATTGGTGGCGTGTGCCCCCTTATCATCACAGCTGTGCAGGCCTCCACAGGATCCATTTTCTTTGGCCCTGCCATCGTGCTGGCAACAACAGCACTCATCACAATCGTGGCATCTGCGCTGCTGATCAAGTACTACCCAGCAGCCAACAAGTGCCACAATGCGTAAACAACCGTATAACAGCTGCGAGCGAACCGTTGAGCAACGCAATGTGGGAAGCATCAGCTGCTGTAGGTTTGCAGCTGGCATGGACGCGTTTAGACATAGCAAGCATAGCAGACTGGCGTTCCAAACTTTGTAGTATATTTACTAGGCTGGTCCTGCACGCTTCCAAACGTCACAGCGTGATGCTGTGCTTGTAGCTTTGAGTGCATTGATGTATCCTATGTATTATACTGATCCGCGAATAGGCTGCTAGCCAGCATGATGCTGCAGAAGCTATGTGCTGAGGTCGGCAGCGTGCAGATCAAGCATAGCTGCAGGATATCATCACCATCAGATGACAGGCTTGTAATATGGCACGCATACCGCATGCGCATGCTGCGAGTGCACTGCATACTGGCATGTTGCA
Source organism: Tetradesmus lagerheimii (assembly GCA_902809745.2). NCBI lineage: Eukaryota > Viridiplantae > Chlorophyta > Chlorophyceae > Sphaeropleales > Scenedesmaceae > Tetradesmus > Tetradesmus lagerheimii. Next base: position 79,052 of record CADDIJ020000795.1, read on the forward strand.
GCACCCTGGCATGACAGGGGTGATGGTTGTGTGCGCATTGTGGGTTGACAGAATCTTGTATTTGACAGGAGATCTCCTTCTGATCGATCTTGTGCTTTACACTCAAAGAAAGATAGTAACATGGTGTTTTGCATCCAAGCCCAGGGGAAGCGTTACCTGTTTTGACAAGCAATGCTGCTATAGCCGCTAGCCACACAAAGTTTGTGTGTTGGCATACTGGCAACGCTTTGATGCGTGCAAGCCGCTGGTGTGCAGCACCTTTTGTCGGCTTTCAAAATCACAAGCAGACACGCATACCTCATGATACATCGGCATCAGTCATGTCTTGGCCAGACTGTGCAGCTGGGTTACTGGTTTGCATCCGGCAACAGGCCCTGCACAAACTGGCAGGGCCTGCAGCAGTGCTGGGGCTTCTGGAACACTGCACACGTCCTCTTTGATTATTTATTGTAACAAGCTTTGTTGCTAAACTTTGGAAGTATGTCACATGAGGAGTCCTCATTTCCTTCAGCTAATGCCTGCTCACTGGTCCCAGCATAACTTAGCGGCTTGATGCTGGCAGCAGCACCAGGCTCGGAGCATCATCATGATCCGAGGCTCGGAGTTGTCATGTTACATCACCGTGACAGTGGTGACCACTGGCGTGCCGATGACATACAGTGACAACGCAGCAGCAGAAGCGTCCAAAGCACATTCAGCCAAGCCTGCCACGAAAACAGCGAAACAAGCACACGCACTCAGCAAGCATGTAAGTGCCTTTTGTAGTGGCTGCAGTGTGCTCAGTGAGGTGTTGGGTGGGAGGAAAGCTGAGGGGAAGGATTCTTATGTGCTGTTTGTTGACACCTATAAGGCTTTCCCAACAGTGTGGCTTGATGGGCTCTTTCAAAAGCTGTGGGACAAGGGTGTGCGTGGAAAGATGTTCCGTGTACTCTACAACTTGTATCAGGGTGCACGCCGTGTGGTGTCTCACGAAGGTCATGTCACTGAGAGCGTCACATGTGACCTTGGTTTGCATGAGGGCGATGTTATTTCCCCCACACTGTACCTGTACTTCATTGATGATCTGCTGCATGAGGTGCATGCAAAGCACCCTGGAATCACCCTTATGGGCCCTTGTGACGAACCTGCTGGTCAGGTTGTGGCAGCCATGCAGGCTGATGACTTTGTTGCTGTGTGCAGATCTCTGGCTGAGGTTCAGGCTGTGGCTGCAACAGTTTATGAATACAGTTGTAAGTGGCGGTTCAAGCTGAATAGCTTGAAGTCTGCTGTCATGCATGTCTCACCAGCTAGACAGCCCAGCCAGTTGGCTGACTCTGGCATCATTTGGAATGGTGTGCCTGTGCCTGTTGTATCAGAGTACTGCTACCTTGGCCTATGGTTCAACAATGCCTGCAACTGGAATACGCACTTTGAGAAGATGTTGGCAAAAGTGCATCGTGTGAAGGGTGGGCTCATGCCAGTTTGGAAGAGCCGGCTCATCAGCGTGGAAGTAAAGCGTATCATTCTGCTTACATGCGTTCGCCCGATTGTTGAATATGGCAGTGAGGTCTGGTTTCCGTCAACTGCAAGGCAACTGCAACAGATTGACAGAGTGCAGACTGACATCATCAAGTGCTCAATGCGTTGTGGCAAGGAGCGCCCTTGCACTTCACTTGTTCTGGCTGAATGGGGTGTGAAGCCATTGCACATGTGGCTTCATCAGAGGGCGATGGAGTATTACTTTAGGGTTCAGCGTATGCAGAACTGTCGGTTGCCACATCAGGTGTTATCAGCTGAGTGGAAGCGCCCTAGTGGTGCTGTTGCGGTGACACCTTGGCATAAGTATGTGCAGAGTTTGCTTTGCAAGTATGGTGTGGATGTTGAGGCGGCGGCTGATCGAGCTAATGCGTGCAAGAATCACATCAACCGTCAGGTCAGGAAGCTGCATGCAGACAGAATTGTTTGTGAATCACTGCAGCACTCTACTTTGAGCCGTTACATCACGCATGTGCACCCTACACATGCTGATACCATGCGTTTTAAAAGGGCTAGGCCCTTTTGTGTTCTGGTGCGCCAACGCGTGGTATTGAGTTGCTGATGCGTGTTCGAATGGGCTGTCTTTGCGTGCATGAGCGTACCAGTCGTTATGGCGGCAGCAGAGCTGATTCTAACACAGCATGTCCTGCTTGTGGTCAGGGTGTTGAGTCTTTGTCACATCTGATGTTTGATTGTCCCGCTACTTCTGCTCAGAGGGATACTATGCTTGATGAAATTCGGTCTGTTTTGCGTGATGTTGCTGGCGGCGCTGAAAAATTGCGCAATGTGTTGTCGTTGACTGATGCATCCACTAAGTTGTTGCGTTTTGTTTCTGATGATATTTGGGGTAGTAGGGGGGTGTGCCGAGTGATATCTAGGAGCATTGCTGAGTATCTTGTCCAAGCTTGGGATGTGCGTAATAATTGCAAACACAATGGAGCAGTGCTCCCTCTTTCTTCCGCTCCTGAGGGGCGCGGGGCCGATGGCGTTGATGCTATGGCTTAATGGGTAACGTGATGATGATGATGCAGTGGCTGCAGCTTGCATTGGGAGTGTGTTGCCGGCTTGTCGGTAACACAGCAAGTCCCAGCAATCATTGCTGAGCAATGCAGTGCAGCATCAGCATGATCAAGTGAAGCACACAATGAGAAGCAAAAACAAAGTGGCACTGTCAGTGTTTTCCTTGAATGAAAACGCAACCAACCCACCACTTGCATCCCTTGCAGAACCTTGTTGCATCCCTCTTGCAGCAACCACATTGACAGCTGGCATGCACGCGCCCCAGCAAGCCAGCACCTGCTGATGCAACATCAGACATTTTCCACAATGAATGCACATCCTCAGCCTAGATTACTAATGACGATGTTTGACCCAAGCATTCCCCTGCTCGATCAGTGCACGTGCTCCTTAGCGGCGGCTGCAGGCTTGAGCCGCGCCTGCACTCCGCTCGTGTAGGCCATCATCGCGCCCAGGTCTGTGTCGTACGCGACATACTTGAAGCCCTTGGCAGCCAGCTCGGCTGCCCTTGCCTCGCCAATGCAGAACACGCCGGGCGTGATCTTGTACTTCTCACACGCCTGCAGCAGCAGCAGCAGCAAAAGTGGAGTAGCAACGAAAGGCAGGGTTGCAGTGCCACCAGTTGCCTTGCTGCCGGCTTTCAGCAAGTCGCCTAAAAATACATGCATGCCTTTTGCTGTCACCAATGACAAAGTATGTCATTGTTGAATTCACCGTCTCAGCAGTCCAAGTGATCAATAGTCATGTTGCAGTTGTAACAATGGGTTATAACAGTAGAACACGTGCTCAGCCAGCACTGCTCACCTTGAGTACATCGTCGTACACGTGTGCCAGGTCCTTGCTGGCGATCATGGCGCCGATGTCGTAGTCGTTCTTGACGTGGTAGCCGTACGTGATGCCAAGGTCGCATGGGCCTGGCAGGGTTCAGGTGTGTGGGTGACGTGAGTATACAGAAGCAGCGCAGGATGTGGGCACAGGGCAACAGCCGTGACATGAATGACCAGGTCACCTGGGCCTGGCGTGGTTCAGCGGTATGGATAATGTGAGTATGCAACAGAAGGGGAGGCACGCAGAGGGCACCAGCTCTAACAAATTTTGATAGCTGCTTGTGATGCCCAAGCTGTATGGGCCTGGCCAGCCAACAGCGCTGACATGCCGCAGCAAGGGTGCATCGGCACAAATGCGTCAGCATGTCACATGGAGCACATGCTACCATCGTACCATAGCTTTAACGAATTGTACCAGACTCTCCACCAAAGCGACAACAACTGAGCAGTGTGTTTTGGATACGGATGCTCTGAACCCAACCTGCAGTACAGCAACACTGCTGCTGTGTGTGCAGCCACTGTGAGATTGCCATAAATGCAGTGCAGCAGTACTTGCTACGCAGCGGCATTATCACATGTCTGCTGCTGTTGTGGCGCTCACCCAGGAAGGCGCTGGTGATGCCTGGCACTGACAGCACCTCGTCCATGCTCTCAAAGCAGGACTTGGTCTCAACCTGGCACCAGCAGCGGCAACATAGCAGCAGCAGCAGCAAGTGATGCCATGTTAACTTTTTCGTACTTCTTTCGCCCTGTATGATACGAAGCGTGCACAGCTAAATACATGTCCTTCCTACACACTGCAAACCAGCAAGTGGCAGCTGGGTACACTACATACAGCAAGTGGCAGCTGGGTACACTACATACAGCAAGTGGCAGCTGGGTACACTACATACAGCAAGTGGCAGCTGGGTACACTACATACACAAGGCAACGTGGCAGCCAACAGCAGCAGGGCCATTAGCCATACATGTGGAAGCTGGGTACACTACATACAGCAAGTGGCAGCTGGGTACACTACATACAAGTGGCAGCTGGGTACACTACATACAGCAAGTGGCAGCTGGGTACACTACATACAGCTGAAATGGGCAGTGCCTTAGCTACTGATACACAGCAGCAGCAGCAGCAGCAGCAGCAGCGTGTCTGCCTCACCTGCAGCCAGACCTCCACCTCTGAGTTGGCCTCCTTGAGGTAGCGGCTCAGCCCTGGCCCGCCCACACCCTTGTGGTACACGGCCCTGCACAGCACAGCAACGCAGCATCATGCATCGCCGGACTTGCAGGTATGTGCGCCACCAAACCACACCCCTTGTAGTACGCGTCCCTACGGAACAAGCAGCCCTTGTGTTACACAGCCCTGCGCAGCACACAACAAACGCGGCAGCGGGACAGATTGTCGGTGCTTCTTCTCGTGCGTTCAGACTCGGCCTGCTGCCTAACAAAGCGGCTCAGCCCAGGCCCGCCAATGCCCTTGTGGTACACAGCCCTGCGCAGCACCAACAGTAGAGCATGCTGGTAAGGCAGAAAGTGTGCAGCTCAGCATCATGCATCGCTAAGAGTGCAGGTCTGTGCGCCGCTAAACCACACTACATGCAGTACACAGCCCTTGTGGTACCCAGCCCTGCACAGTACAGCAATGCAGCAGCGGGACAGATTGCCGGTGCTTCTTCTCGTGCATTCACACACTCGGCCTGTTGCCTAAAACGCGGCTCACACCCTTGTAATACACAGCCCTGCACAATGCCAACAGCAGAGGATGCACGTAAGGCAGCATGCATCATGCATTGCCAGCACTAGCATCACGCATTGCCAAGTGTGCAGGCCTGTATGCCGCTAAGCCACACGCCTTGGAGTATGCGTGAACCACCAGCAGAAACATGCAGTCCTTGTGGTACACAGCCCTGCAGGCAATCAGCACACAACCAGAGGATGCAGGTTAGGCAGTAAGTGCGCGGCACAGCATCATGCATCACTGAATGCGCAGGTCTGTGCGCCGCTGCACCCCCCCCCTTGTGGTACGCGCCCCTACAGAGGAATAAGCAGAAACATGCAGCCAGTAGGCATTGCCGTGATGCTGCCAGCTATCAAGCAGAGTGTGCAAAGTTATAAGTTGCGTCGTGTGGACCACTGTACAACACTGCGCTGCTGTAGGAGGCATAGAGGCGCATGAGGGTGCTGCCTGAGGGTGCTGACCCTGCCACACACAACAAGCTGCTGCAGCCCGAGAGTTTTACAATAGCGATGCTCTCTTCCAGCGCCAACATCCGTTGTAGACTAGAAATAGAACAATTAGTACCACGATGACCAAACCTTGAAAGACACTGTGCAGGTGGGTGGCGCTGCCTACCTGACTGGGTACGCCACACTGCGCTGGCCCTGCGGTGGGAAGAGGCAGTGGCTAACGGCCAGCTCTGCATCTGCCCTGCTGTTCACCAGCGGCACCATCACGCCGTGCGCTCCCAAACTGCAGCAATAGCAGCAAGAACAACAGCAACAAGTAGGTCAGTTGTAACGCGGCTAGATTGGACATGAATGTGAGCTGTGCTGTTCACCAGCTGCACCATCATGCCGTGCGCTCCAAGGCTGCAGAACAACAGCAGCAAGAAGAAGCAGGTCACCATTGCTGCTCGCGTCCCGCCCCCGCTCGTACGTGGCTTTATGACAACAGGTTTACAGCTGCTCCTCTAAGAAGTAAATAGCTTTATGAACTTGTGCCCTCAGCGCCTGCAGAGCTGGACAAAAACATCCATTAGATGTGGATGTGGGCTGTGCTGTTCACCAGCGGCCCCATCACACCGTGCGCTCCAAGGCTGCACAACAGCAGCAGGGAGCAGGTCCTGGCTTGATTGTATGTGGCTGTGGGCTTTGCGGTTGCCAGCAGCGGTAACATCGTGATGATCTAGCCGTGCATATCCAGGCTGTATGACATGAAAAGCTGTAGATGGTGTAGATGCCAGGTAACAGCTGTGCTGCTTGCTGCACTGTGCCTAGATGTCAAGTTTGCCTCTTGCCCGTGCTGGCGATGTTACTGCCGTTGCAGACCAGAATGATCCGTACGGGCTCAAACAAGTGCCTGCCGAGTGACACACTCATCCTTTCATGGCATTGCCGCCTGTGCTGCTGCGGTTGCTGCCTCTGCTGCTGCCTCTGCTGCTGCTGCTGCAAGCCCATTTGCATGCCTGACTCCACCCACTCGAGGGCCTGCTGGATGCCAAACATTTCTGTTGGCTTTGCTGCCTTTGCTCCTGCTGCTGCTGCAACCCCATCTGCATGCCTGACTCCACTCACTCAAGTGCCTGCTGGATGCCACACTTCTCTGTTAGCTTTGCTGCCTCCGCTGCTGCTGCTGCAAACATATCTTCGTATGCCTAACTCCACTCACTCGAGGGCCTGCTGGATGCCAAACTTGTCGCTGGGGCCCCCCACCCTCACGATGACCTTGGCCTTGTGGCTGGAGCAGGCCGCGAGTATGTTGCCCAAGCTGTCGTATGTGATGGGGCCGTGCTGCGCGTCAATGCACAGCCAGTCCACGCCTGATGCAGCCACTGCCTCGGCAATGGCAGGGGAGCCGGAGGCACACATGATGCCGAAGCTGGTGTCAGCCTGAGCAGCAGCAGCAGCAGCAGCAGCAGGGTAGTTGGCAGGGGAGCCGGACGTGGTGGTAGCAGCTGCGGCAGGAAGAGGAGGGGTGATGTTGAAGCATAAGGCACAGCGCGGTGCCACACCTCTGAGTCAAAGCCTGCTGCAGTGCTCTGATGGATATGCATAGATATTGTAGCCAGATTCTTTGAGGCTAGGATTCTATGCTTGAGCCACGTTTCCTGCAGTGAAACTGCAGCATGCTGCTGCTGAGCTGTCTGCTGCTGCTGCTGCTGCTGCAGAGCAAGTTTGCATGGTGTGCGCTTATCTCACCATGCTTGCTTGCAGCCTCAATGTCCGTTTGTATGTATGTTGCCTGTGCCTGCAAGGCAGGCGAGTTGGGAGGCTACAGAGCATCAGCAACAAGACATCACCAGTAGCTGTTTCGCACGACAAGTGAGACTAAGCGACCCCAAGCAGCAGTAAACTATAGCTTATGGGCACGCGCTCGTCTATATTTCAATGTTGCTGCGCCCACGGCAGTCTCTGCAAACTTGCACCTGTTTCGCGCGAGGATGCACTGCAGACGTGGCTTTCCTGACAGGATGAGTGAACCTTTTTCAAATAAAAGCTTGTTGAAAAGTAAAGCGTTTTCTATGTAAGTCTGGATCTGCCTACAGGAGACGGGATGCGAGGAGGCACCTGTACCGGACAGGACATCCGCGCGCCAACGCCAAATCCGAACACGACTGGCTGTCTCCAACTCTTCTCGCACGCCGAATAGCACAGTAACCGCACCAAGTTCCAGCTGCTCTGTTGCCCTTTCTTTCTATCCATATTTCTCTTCTGCTCTTCTGTCGCAAACGACCCATCATGACCATCGCTGCTGTGCCTGCACGCCCTCTGGGCAGCCAGGGCCTTGTCGTGTCTGCTCAAGGCCTGGGGTGCATGGGCATGACCTACAGCTACACCAACACGGCAGGATGGGGCGGAGATCAGGAGAGCATCGCAACCATCCACCGTGCTCTGGAGCTGGGCGTAACGATGCTGGATACTTCCGATATCTATGGTCCTTTTACAAACGAGGAGCTAGTTGGTGAGACAGCTTCGCAGTGACACACGAATCTAGGCAACTGTTGAAACAGTTGAAGTGGCGATCAGCCTGCATGTGGTCGAAGCAGCGATTTGCATGACGTGATAGTCTTCGTTCATACGTTTATACTTATTATGGCTCGAGGCACATGCCGCGGGTGACGTGCAGCAGCAGCAGCAGCAGAGGAAGAAACAGCGGACTCATCACTCCTGCAAGAGATTCCCCTGGCAGCAAGGCACATACATTGTCCAATAATCAAAATGCTTCGCTGAACTGGCTGCATTGCTTCTTTGAGTGCTGTTGTAACACCGTGCTTCCAACAGCCTGCTGTTGCTGCCAGAACCTGCATTGCTACATGCCAGCCCGCCTGCAGCCTGCCATGCATGGTACCCTCACTCATGGCACACGTCAACACAACTATACGCCACGCGTGCCTGCATGCCTGCACATGACCGGCTGTTTGCCCACCTGACACAACTGCTCCTGCAGGCAAGGCCATCAAGGGCTGCTGTGAGAAGTTCACCACAACCTTGCTCTCACCATTCTGGACATTGATTGTCTCTAATCTGCTGCTGCTCTTCTGCTGCCCAAATGCATGCAGGCAAGTCCATCAAAGGCTGCCGTGAGAAGTTCACCATCACCATGCTGTCACAAGTTTGTAGATGGCTCCCTGTGGTCTGCTGCTGCGCTCTGCCAAAATGTGCACCTGCAGGCAAGGCCATCAAGGGCTGCCGTGAGAAGTTCACCATGACCATGTCACCATTCTGTAGTTTGGCTCCTTGTGATCTGGTGCTGTGGTGTTGCTGCTGCAACGTGCACCTGCAGGCAAGGCCATCAAGGGCTGCCGTGAGAAGTTCATCGTGGCCACCAAGTGCGGCATCGTGAAGACTGACAGCGGGCTCATCTTTGACGGCAGCAGGAAGCACGTGCGTGAGGCATGCGAGGCCTCCCTCAAGCGCCTCGGCACTGACTACATCGACCTCTTCTACCTGCACAGGTGCGCGCTGCGTTTGGGTTGTGGGTTTTGGGTTGAAATCCTGAGCTCTGACTAGTCTAGACTTCATGTGCACTGGAAGGTTTATGCTTTGCTTGGTCGTGTCTTGCCGGTTGCTTACATCGACCTCTTCTACCTGCACAGGTGTGCGCTGCGTCAGGGATTTGGGTTGAAACCTAGCTCTGACTAGTCTAGACTTCATGTGCACTTGAGGGTTTATGCTTTGCTTGTTCGTTTCTTGCCGGTTGACTACATCGACCTGTTCTACCTGCACAGGTGTGCGCTGCGTTTGGGTTGTGGGTTTTGGGTGAAACCCTTAGCTCTGACTAGTGTAGACTTCATGTCCACTTGAAGGTTTATGCTTTGCTTGGTCGTTTCGTGCCGGTTGACTACATCGACCTGTTCTACCTGCACAGGTGTGCGCTGCGTTTGGGTTGTGGGTTTTGGGTGAAACCCTTAGCTCAGACTAGTCTACACTTCATGTGCACTGGAAGGTTTATGCTTTGCTTGGTCGTTTCTTGCCGGTTGACTTCATCGACTCTACTACCTGCACAGGGGTGTGTTCCTGTTGCAGGCTCTGACCGCTCTTGAGTTTTAGGCTGCATGCGCACTCGAGGGTTGATGCTTTGCTTGGCCCCTCCTTGCCTTGCATGGCAGCCGAGTGCGTGCATTTTCAGCGAGCAGTGGCAGGAGATGCTGAGGGTATATTTTAGGCAGGCGACAAATGCTACATCTGCACTGATTGCATTGCTGCTGCTGCTGCTGCAGGGTCGACCCCAACACGCCAGTCACTGAGACCTTTGCAGAGATGAAGGTGTGTGACGCAGTAGCGGCAGCAGCAGCAGCAGTTGGGCTACAGTAGCTGAGAGGGTCAGCACAGCCATGCATTTGTAGTTACTTGAGTGCAGGTCGCATTGCTTCTGGAAAACAGCCTGATACAACCCGTCCTAATACAAGTCTTCTCATATGCTGTTCAAGCAGTTTGCGCGCTCATCCGGTCCACAACGTGTTATATTTGCAGGCTCTGGTGGAGGAGGGCAAGGTCAAGTACGTGGGCATCAGCGAGGCGTGCCCGCCGTCAAGCAATCTGCGCTCTCATGAATTCGCAATGTGTTGTATTTGCAGGCTCTGGTGGAGGAGGGCAAGGTCAAGTACGTTGGCATCAGCGAGGCGTGCCCTGAGGACATCCGCGCTGCACATGCAGTGTGCCCGCTCAGCGCAGTGCAGCTGGAGTGGAGCCTGTGGAGCAGGTGCGATTGGAACAACAGATTCTGCATTTTGGCATGTTACATGCGCTATATCAGCAGTAGCAACGTGCTGCTTGCCCCCTCAGCGCAGTGCAGCTGGAGTGGAGCCTGTGGAGCAGGTGGGAAATGAACAGCTGCTGCAATTTGATGATTAACATATATGTCAGATACGCTGTATTAGCAGTAGCAACATGCAGTGTGCCCGCTCAGCGCAGTGCAGCTGGAGTGGAGCCTGTGGAGCAGGTGGGAACTGAACAACTGCTGCTGTACTTTGTTATGTTGGACACGCTATACCAGCATCAGCAACATGCTGCTTGCTCATTGACAGCCGTGCAGCTGGAGTGGAGCCGGTAGAGCAGGTGGGGGCACATGGTTACACATGCAATCCAATGCTCTACTCTAAACCCAAGGTAGTGCTGGCAGCGCGTGCAGCTCCGCCCTGAAGTGTGCCGAATTCGCCCTGTCATGATTATGTCTTAACACACAACAGCATATGTGGACCATGTGCAGGGACTCCGAGCGCGATCTGGTGCCTGTGTGCCGCGAGCTGGGCATCGGCATTGTGGCCTACAGCCCGCTGGGATGGTTTGAACCCACTTGTCAAGCATGGTAATCAACACGTGTCACGCTGTCAACTGCAGGGACTCTGAGCGCGATCTGATGCCTGTGTGCCGCAAGCTGGGCATCGGCATTGTGGCCTACAGCCCGCTGGGAGGGTCTGAGCCCACTTGTTACAAGCATGTTATATAACATGTGTCACGTTCTCAACTGCAGGGACTCCGAGCGTGATCTGGTGCCCGTGTGCCGCGAGCTGGGCACCGGCATTGTGGCCTACAGCCCACTGGGCCGTCATTGTTACAAGCACTTTATAACATGTCATGTCACTCAACTGCAGGGACAGAGCCCACTTGTTTCAAGTATGTTATATAACATGTGTCACATCACTTGACTGCAGGGACTCCGAGCGTGATCTCGTGCCCGTGTGCCGCGAGCTGGCATCGAAATGGTGGCCTACAGCCCGCTGGGCCGTAATGTTACAACATGTTATACAACATGTGTCACGCCACTTAACTGCAGGGACTCCGAGCACGATCTGGTGCCTGTGTGTCACGAGATGGGCATCGGCATTGTGGCCAACAGCCCGCTGGGATGCTCCGAGCCCACTTGTTTCAAGCACGTTATGTACATGTGTCACGTCACTCAACTGCAGGGACTCTGAGCGTGATCTGGTGCCAGTGTGCCGCGAGCTGGGCATCGGCATCGTGGCCTACAGCCCACTGGGATGGTCTGAGCCCACCAACATGTTTGTAACATGTGCAGGGACTCTGAGCGCGATCTGGTGCCTGTGTGTCGCGAGCTGGGCATTGGCATTGTGGCGTACAGCCCGCTGGGCCGCGGCTTCCTGAGCGGCGCCATCACCAAGCCGGAGGACCTGCCTGCTGGGCCATTATTGTTACCGGCATGCTATATAACATGTGTCACGCTTTCAACTGCAGGGACTCTGAGCGCGATCTGGTGCCCGTGTGCGGTGAGCTGGGCATCAGCATAGTGGCCTACAGCCCGCTGGGCCGTTATTGTTACAAGCACGTTATAACATGTCATGTCACTCAATTGCAGGGACTCTGAGCGTGATCTGGTGCCAGTGTGCCGCGAGCTGGGCATCGGCATTGTGGCCTACAGCCCACTGGGATGGTCTGAGCCCAGTAACATGTTTGTAACATGTGCAGGGACTCCGAGCGCGATCTGGTGCCTGTGTGCCGCGAGCTGGGCATCGGCATCGTGGCGTACAGCCCGCTGGGATGGTCTGAGCCCTCTTGGTTCTAGCATGTTATATGACATGTGTCATGCTCTCAACTGCAGGGACTCTGAGCGCGATCTGGTGCCTGTGTGTCGCGAGCTGGGCATCGGCATTGTGGCCTACAGCCCACTGGGCCGCGGCTTTCTGAGCGGCGCCATCACCAAGCCGGAGGACCTGCCCGCTGACGACAGCCGCAGGAACTACCCACGTTACCAGGGCGAGGCCTTCGTCAAGGTGAGAGCGGTGTTCAATACACGTGCAGGTAGTGCGCATATGGCGCAAACTTGCACAGTGAAGGTAGCACTGTGAGCTGCACATGTCGGCAGGTGCTGTACTGCCATGATTCTTGAAATGATGAGTGGGCATCAAAAACACGAAACACAGGGTGGTTGGATCCCAGATACGTGACGGCGCAAATGCAGCTGATCACTGTATCTTGCGTGATGTCGTTACACTGCAACCATGCCTTTGCCACCAGAACCTGGAGCTGGTGAACGCCGTGAAGGAGATGGCCGCGGGCAAGGGCTGCTCAGCAGGGCAGCTGGCGCTGGCCTGGGTGCACGCGCAGGGCAATGACGTCTTCACCATCCCCGGCACCAAGCGCGTCAAGTGAGCGCTGAGATGGTTGTGATCGTGCGTTGGATGTTGTATGGCTGGAAGGTACTGATGTCTGCATGTGCATGCACAGGGCAGATGAGTGTTTGAGTTTGTGAATCCAAGCGCGTCAGTGTGAGTGCTGAAGTGCAGCAGCCATACTGTGCAGACGTTGCTGCAGAACAGTGTGCGGGTGCGCTGGCTGACTCCCATGCATGGAGTCACATATACACGGTTTCATGGCACCCGCGCTGCACTATAGATGATCCAGGGCCTTGGGCAGGGGTGTGATGCTCAAGTGCTGCCGTGCCTGCTGCTGCGTCACCACCGCAGGTACCTTGAGGAGAACATTGGCGGCATGGGCGTGGTGCTGAGCCAGCAGGACCTGCAGCAGCTGGAGCAGATCTGCCCAGCAGACAAGGTGAGGGGTGGTGCCAGAAGCGACAGGCGGTCTATGCATTTTAAACGGCCGTTGCGTGCAACAAGGAGCAGCTGGCAGCAGCCGCAGCCGTTTGCTTGTTGGCAGCAGCAGAGGATGACAATATTGATGGGTGCCATGCTACCTTCCGTCCCTGTAATCATTGGGTCACGGAGTGACATCAAGAGTGTGGTTGGCAGAGATGAAGTGGCAGAGGATGTCTCACCATTGCTGCTGCTGCTGCTGCTGCTGCCGCTACTGCCAGGTCGTTGGCGAGCGCTACCCCGACATGAAGAAGTTCAGCTACCACTACAACAAGCCGCTGTCCGCATCAGACCTGTGAGCAGGGAGCAGCAGCAGCAGCTGAGATATGCTGCCAGCTCTGCTTGCGTTACCCCCGAAGGGAGTGGAGGCAGTTGGTGTCTGCGTCGTGCAGTCACTCGCGAGGATACTAATCGTCGGCACTGACCCAAGCGCCTTCAGGGCATTCAATGCAAGTTGCATCATGAAGCACGTTACATGCCATTTCTAAGCAGAAACTGGGAATCTAGATGTTGACCGGCAGCGTGCACTGCAGCTGTTGCAGATTCAGTGGCTGCCACTGGCAGTGACTTATAGAGCTGGTGCATTCAGGCAGCAGCATTGCATGTTGATTCCTGATCCAAGGGTACTACCCCTAGTAGATCACGACCTTGAGACTCCAGGCTTACCCAGTTCTTGGCCAACCCTGCCAGTGGTGCGTGACGCGATACGGTCTATGGATGGAATCTGTAACACGAGTTCAAGGTATCATGTGATGGTTTGATGCACAGTAGGTCGTGGCTGCCAGCCCTGGCACGCAATACTCATACATGGCTGGTGACATGTCCGAATACTGTTGCATCCAGACCTTCGTTACCAGGCAGACAGAGTGCTGCACTTCCAACCTGGCAGCCTCACCTGCTGAGAAGATTGGATGTGTCCTTAGCTTGACTGTATCGACGGCTGAGGATCAGAAGCGGTAGCGGGTAGCAGAGCATATGTCTGTTTCCAAGCCGCTTTGCAAGCGGCCTGAGCAGCAAGTCCAACAGCACGGCTGAGCAGCTAGTCCGGCAGACGCTCTGCCCGCAATAGCTGTGGTCAGCAACAGCGTGGCTGCAAGGCTTCAGTCGTATACTTGGTTGAAGGAGCGCGATGCAGTGGCTGATCACGCTTCTTTGCTGTGATACATGTCGCCGTGTCATTTGGCTGGTTCAAACCAGGTGTTATTACATGTTACCTTGTTACAAACGAGAGTCAAGGTGAAGGACTCTACCAATGCAACAGTTGAAGTTTTCACCTGACGGCTCAAGAGACGTTGAGTGCAGACGCTGCGTTTGAACCAGTTCCGTTGACGACGCTACGTAACCCTTCTGTTCGGTCCTGAGAAGAGCTTTTTGCCCAGCAATGGCTTCCTTGTTTCTCTCACTCATGCCCATATAGTCAGTATCATGTCGTGTTGCATCTGCTATTTCGGTTATGACTTGGACAGGCATGTGCCCCGGGTACTCCATTGTGGCCACAGCGTCTGCACAGACTGTCTGCAGACTCTCTGCGGCCTTCCTGCAGAAACTAGATGCCCAACATGCCACGCTCATTTGCAGACATCCCTATAAACTATGCAGCCATTGAAGCGCTCAACCTGGAGCCGGATGCTCGTGCTCACAAGCTAGGCCTCATCATCAGCAGCAATAGCACTGCCATGGCCAACAGCAGCAGCCCTGATCTGCGCAGGATGTGGCTTGATGATGGCAAGCTGCAGCTGTCTTCCACCGTGCTTGGAGCTGGATCTATGGGCCAGGTTGTTGCAGGCACTTATGAAGGGAGCGAGGTGAGCACCTACTGCTCAGGCTGTAGCTGCACAGTCAAATGAAGCACAGACACGCTGCTTGCCATGCTGCATGGTATCATGCAGTGATGTACTTGTAAGCAGCCTTGCATATGGATAGTCTTTCATATTCACTTACTGAATGGCTTATAGCCTGGCAGCAGAACGGATGCGAGTGCTGTGCGCTGCATGTGCATGCAGTGTCTTGTAATCGTTCCTGCAAGCAGTTGCATGCACGCTGTCACTTACACAGGCCAGCATCCGATAATAAAATAATAATCAATCCTTGTAAGCCATACCTTTCGGCATCGGCAACCGCGCCTCACCCACTGGGGAGGCGGAAAGCAGACTGATTATTCTCTCTATTTTCGGTGTAAGGTAGACCACCCAGACCCTTACACCCCTTCCTAGGCAGCATGTGGGAATCACCCCATACGGTGGACTGCATACCTAGCAGGGCCGGTGTATATAGCCAGCAATCGACGGAGTCCTGCGGAGAGTCGCGATGACATTAGCAGCATCCTTCCTTCGGCTTTCGCCGACTGTATCCCTGAGTCCAGAGACATACTGCTTAGGCTCAGAATCGAACCTGCAACCTTTCGGCCACTGTTCGTCCGTCATCACCACTGCGCCACGTGTTTAACGTCCCGCCGGCCAGCATCCGATGTAAGGCTTCAAGCCTTCAAGTTGCTGTTGTGTACCATACGATGCAGGGCCCTGCACACCGTACTGTACACTTAACCTGCCTTGCCTTAACTTGCCTGTGCACACCGTGTAACCCCTCTTCTTCTTAATGTACACTTAACCTTATATCCGTCTGGGTCAATGCTTGTTTGCAGGTGCGGCCAAGGTGGTTGAGCTGTCAGATGCCCCAGAGAGCACCCGCATGGCCCTGCGGCGTGAGATACTGGCTGTCCTGCAAGTGTCTGGCCACCAAGCTGAATTGAGGCACAACATAGCTGCCTGCAGCAGTGCATGCACAAAGACATGATATGTCTGCGTTTGACAGCAGGGTCATTGCACGGCCCACTTCAGATCGTTCATTGAACAGCTTGCGGCATTCAGTTGTAGTGCCAGAGACCGGGGTGAACATGGGCTGCAGCAGGTGCTGCCTTTGGCCTAGTGATGGACTTGCAGAGCTTGCAGGAAACGCGTTTGCAAGCCACAGCCATCTTGAACCATCTCGTTCAACTTGCTATCCCTTTCAAACTCCTTGTGTGCGCTATTGGCTCATGACTGCAGGTACAGCAAGAGCTTCGGGTGATTGCTGATGATGGAGCAGCGCCCGATGGCCTGCCGCTGCCTCGCATCCTGCGCTATGCTGAGCAGGTGGCAGCAGCTCTGCACGAGCTGCACAGCAGCAACATTGTGATGATGGACCTCAAGCCCCCAAACCTGCTGCTTGCAGCTGGCCTAGACCAGCTGGTGGTGGCAGACTTTGGGTCCAGCAGGATCGTCAGCCAGACCCTGGGCCGCTGTCGGCTATCAACAGTCAGCAGCGGCACGCCAGCTTACATGTGAGTGGGATGGTCACAGAGTTGTGGCACTGCCTACTGCACAAGCGGAGCGCAGTTTACAGCTTATGTGCAAATCCTGTGAATCAAATTGTAAAGTGATCAAAAGAAGCGACGGTGCATTGAACTTGAGCTCGTTGTGGTGCATGCGGCATCATGCAACAGTGTTGCGCGCTTCGGCAGGAGTTGTGCATCATTAGTTGATATGCCATGCACTTCGCTAGGCCGCTCAACCGAATCGATGCCCCCACTAACCGACGGGTCTTGGTTGCCATGCAGGGCTCCAGAGCAGCACAGCGTAGATGTCGGTGGCAACCCCGCTCCACCCAGCGGTGGCAACCCCGCTGCAGTGGACATCTGGGCATTGGGTTACATCATCTGGCACATGTTCACAGGCAGGCCACCCTTTGCCAACATGAGCGACGGCCATACTGTGATACTGGCTTGGCACACTGCAGGCTACAGCTACCACGTCTCCAAGAGAGTCACTCCCTACTGATGCGTGCAATATCTGTGTGAATACCACCAGCATCTGCAGCGCTGCCTAGCAAGCCAGTTCTATCCAAGAGCGCTGCATATCGTGTTGTTCACCAACGATGTATGTCCAACAAGTCTGAATGCCGCCGTCGTCTTGATGTTTCATGTAAAGGTTGACACAAAAGTAATGGTCAAATTGGGTGTTTTACAGCAAGTCTGCAACAGCAGACATACCGAACATTCATATGTTCTGAAGCAGAGCTAGGACAGCAATGCCATGCATGTCTACTTCAAGATCCTAGCTGCACAAATGAAACTGAGTCAGCCATCATGACCCAGCATAGCACAGAAAATAGAGAGTGGAAGTTACACGTAGGCCGTTCGCCATCTCAGATGGCATGCACCACACAAAGTGAACGCAATCTTGCGCCAACAAGGGAGGTTGAAGCAACTTGAAGCCAAAATAGTCCTAGACTCTCGATCAGGATTGTACAAGGCATAAGCTGGCACACCTAAAAGTGTGCTTTGAAACACCATAAAAGCGAGAGTAAACTGGCCAAAGCCAACATGAGCGCAATCCAATGGCACAACACAATGGATGCGATGCTAGTTGCACCAGAGATCATCCATATCAACCACTCCTCAAAAGTTGCGGCATCTCAAAAGACACCACCACCTGACATCACCATGCGCCAAATGTTCACTTCCCAAACCTCCACACTGCGCCACTGCTACTAAGCCTAGCTGCCAGGCACCTCCGCTGGCAGCGGTGGCACCTCTTCCCAGCTGCCCCGACGGCCATCTGCACCACCACCAGCAAAATGCCATCACCAGCAGCCTGGAGATGGCCTGAAAATGCCTCTTTTTGCATGCCAAACAAACACAGCAGCTTCAACAGCAGGATGCCTGCCAACTACTCTGAGCAGCCCCATCCTGGAACCTATAAATGATGTGCTTTTGCCCTGCATGCACTGCTGTGCCTGCAACACCCTCAAGCAGCAGATGCCAGCCCAAAAGCAACAGCACAACAAACAGCACAGCCAGCAGCACAGCAAAACCACAGCAGAACACAAGCATCAGCCTCACACACACACCAGGGGCATGCAGCCAGAACTGTCTGCATGCCACTGCAGCAAAAGAGAAGGGCTCTTGGTTTACTGCTGCGGCTGCGGCTGACAGCTAAGGCGCGCGCGTGGTATTTGCCGTATGAGAACAGCAGGAATTGAGCGTGCGCTCACATGGATCACACGCCACCACGCTACCACTATGCCATTGGGACACCTAGCACAGATTGAACTGACATATGTATTATCGATACAAAACACCAAGCTCATTGAAGTAACACTGAGACTCTGTACCTGCATGTTGCTGACTTGTCTACATGCCTTGCATATTCTGACACCTGACGTTGACACTGTTTTTTCCGTCATGCCAGTCGTTCTCTGCGCAGAGTTCATGTTATTGGGTGGGGGAAGCTGCTTTTTGCCTCTTTGAGGCTTTTTGTGGTTTACTCTCGTGTACCGCGCTCTGCGGTCCTAAAAGTGTCTGCGGGCACACCTGGTAACTTACTTCAATCAATTCAATCAATGACGGCAAAAACGATGTTGCGCGTACTTTTGAGTCAACCTTTACAGGAGCTTCAAGCAATGCAGTGTATTGCTCCTCGCGCCCTCACAGTCTCAGATGCAGCAGCAGTGACAAGGCAAGCTGCGCACAGTGGAACAGCTGCAGCAGGGGCAGCAAACTTCCACAGCAGTGCTAGCACACAGTTCAGTGAGTTGGCAACACAGCACGCCAGTCAGCTGCAGCTAGTGGGCAGCCTGCTGGCCAGGTTGCAATAAGCAGCCTTGCAGGAACAGCATTGACAGGTACAGGCAGCAGCCCTGATGCAGTAGGCCCTGAGCAATCACTAGTGGCACAGGTGGGCAGCAGCAACCCGTCAGACCAATCGGCTGCTGCTGATGGGCTGCAGAGGATGTCATTTGCTAACCCAGTTAGTGCAGCAGCCATTGCAGCAATGCCCAGCGCGCTGAGCAGCCTGGTGGCACTTCTGCACGGCAGTAACAGCAGTGGCCCACTGCATGTCGTGCAGCAGTTTGCAGCAGATGCACTGCAAAAATTGGCATGTTACCCAGCCATCAGGCCAGCCGCAGAAGCACTGCATTTTGCCGTCAGCAGCCTGGTGATACTGTTGGACAGCTGCAGCCTGCTGAGCAGCAGTTGTGGTGTGCAGCAGGCTGCAGCACGTGCACTAAGCTACCTAGCAGTAGCCCAAACATCCGGCCAACCATAGCAGCAGCGCCTTGTGCGCTCAGCAACCTGGCGGCACTGCTGAGCAGCAGCAACAGCAGCGTGCAGGAGGCTGCAGCAACAGCACTGGACAACCTGGCACGTGACCCAGCCATCCGGCCAACCATAGCAGCACTGCATGGTCCCCTCAGCAGCCTGGTGGCGCTGCTGGGCAGCAACAACAGCAGCGTTGTGCAGCAGGCAGCAAGCGATAAACCAGCCGACAAGGCAGCCATTGCAGCAGTGCCTGGTGCATTGAGTAGCCTAGTGGCACTGTTGGGCAGCAACAACAGCAGCTTGGTGCAGCAGCACGCAACAGCTGCACTTCGCAACCTGGCAGATGACCCAGCCATCCGGCCAACCATAGCAGCAGTGCATGGTGCGGTGAGCAGCCTAGTGGCACTGCTGAGCAACAGCAACAGCAGTGTGCAGAAGGCTGCATGACCCAGCCATCCGGCCAACCATAGCAGCAGTGCATGGTGCGCTCAGCAGTCTAGTGACGCTGTTGAGCAGCAACAACAGCAGCGGGGTGCAGCAGCATGCAGCAACTGCACTTCGCAGCCTGGCATGTGACCCAGCCATTCGGCCAACCATAGCAGCGGTGCCTGGTGCACTCAGAAGCCTAGTGGCACTGCTGGGCAGCAACAGCAACAGCAGTGTGCAGAAGGCTGCAACAAGTGCATTGGGCAACCTGGCACGTGACCCACACATCCAGCCGACCATAGCAGCACTGCATGGTGCGCTCAGCAGCCTGGTGGCGCTGCTGGGCAGCAACAACAGCAGCGGGGTGCAGAAGGCAGCAGCAAGGGCACTGCACAACCTAGCAGTTCACAACCCAACCAACAAGGCAGGCATAGCGGCAGTGCCTTGTGAGCTCAACAGGCTAGTGGCACTGCTAGGCAGCACCAACAGCAGCGTTGTGCAGCAGACAGCAGCAGGTGCACTGCGCAAATTAGCACGTCACCCAGCCAACCGGACACGGCTGGCAAGCATGGCAGCACTTCCGGGTGCACCAAGCAGCCTGGTGGCACTGCTTGCCTAGCTGCGGCAGCAGCGACAGTGATGTGTAATGCGCTGTGACAGCTGCAGCACATCTTGCTTTTTACAAGGAATCCGTCTGAATTCATTCTTCGACATGCCGCTGCGGCAAATGGCACGTGCCAGGCTGTTTGCAGAACATAGCATGTCATGCCGCAGTGCGGCATTACTTAGGCAGCTGCATCATATCATGCGCTCAGTTCAGTTGTGCATATCTGTGCGGATCTGTACTGTAGCTTGTGGTCAACATGATGTCGCGGCTACACAACAGTTTTGAGACACTGCCACAATTGTCTTGGGTGGGAGCGATGATGTTGTGAATCATGTGTAAATCATGATCATCCAGCCCAGCGCGCGGCTGCTTGACCGTCGAGGAGTCCTTGTGGATCAGGTGGTGCAAACACAGCAGCTATGGTACCACCGCAATGTGCATATCGGCTTATGTTATCCCTTCCTCCCCTACTCCCGGAGAACGGGGTTAATAACTGACGAGTAGTCTGGCAAGTGCGCATGACCTGGCTGTGTGGCTGCCCTGCCAGATTGGCTTGAAGGCTGATGCCATCAGCTGGCAGCACCCATGATTTCAAATCATGCGAGTCGTAGTGGTCAGTGGTGTACTCCACTGTGTGATATGCATAATCGTAGGAAGGAGTGTAGCGGTACTGGAAGGCACATGCATGCAAGTAAAGCAGATGAAACACCCCCTGCACACGCCACTGGTGACATTGCTCCTGCAGCTCCATACATACAGGCAGAACTGCCCGCACCACTATAAGGCGTTGCTGTTGATGAAGCTGGACGCGCCACAGTTTGCAAGCCTTGGCAATTGGCAATTGACAATTGGCAATCCAGTCAAAAAAGCTTTTAAAGCCCCGGGGGCACCGCCGACCCTTCAGCTGCCGATTGAAGCACTGCTAGCTCCGCAATCCCTCAGGATAATATTATCCTGCCAGAGCTGGCCACTACGCGGTAGTGATTAATTACTTGCTGCTTGGGTGCTGCTAATCTTTTACTTGAAACCGCGTAGTGGCCAGCTCTGGCAGGGCATGAAGCAAACCACACCTGTGAATTGCTGTAGGTTCATCATCGTGTTAGTTAGTTAGTTAGTTAGTTAGTTAGTTAGTCACACAGCCTATAGTGTTGGTATCCTTGTCATATAAATTAGTGTTCATGAATCGTGTTGCCAATTAAGCCATATGGCTATGCACAGCACAGACTCTGTCGGACTGTCAAAGAGCGGATTGTGTTGAGTGACTCACCATTGCCGCAATTGAATCCATCATGGCAGTATAGGCGCCGTAGCTTACCTGGTTAGAGCACCGGTCTTCGGACTGGGAGGTGCGGGTTCAAATCCCGCCGGTGTCGCCCCCTCGCGGTTAGGAACCAGTGGCGGTAGGCTCATTCCTACTATGCTAACCGATGAAATGGGGGGCAAAGCGCTAAAAACTGGTACGGGCTATGCTCGGTAGCAAGGCGCGTATGGGGTAGAAGGTAGTTAACGTGATCCACCGAGGTGCACGCACGCTTGACTCCCACGGGCGCCCCTGAAGGTAAGGCAAAGGGTCGGGCCATAAGCCACCATTCCATCGAGAAATGGTTGGTAGGGCCCAGATGACCCGACTATCCTAGCGGAAAACCGGGCGTGCCGGGGGTTGCTCTTAGAGAGTAGCGGCCCTGGATCGCTGATAGTCGCTTCGGCTGCCTTGGCCCATAAACTTACGCACAGAGCCCACCAAAGCACTGTTGCGTAGTTCCTATTCCTATTCCTCCTATTCCTGGCAGTATAATGATCATGATGGTCGCCAAGTTACATGTAAGCCTTAGCCTTTCTGCCATCTGCACCGCGCCCAACTTTGTTGAGTGAATACTAAAAGGTTCTAAGCATCAAGATGAAGGGTGATCACCCTTCAATGCCCAATCAGGCACATTGTCCATGAAGGACGTGTGGCCTTCAAAGATGTGTGGCAGACATATGTCAAGCCTTGACGGCGCACATGAGTCGAACCCATGTGCGGCCCCAGGGCGTGACACCACACATGCAGCTGGTGTTGAACACTTCTAGCCAACAGCCAACTTGGCAGTGACTGCAGTTGCACTGCAGTTCATAGTGTGAACAGCAAAAGCACTTCAAACTAGCAGGAAAACAACATACCAAGCAGCAACTGCATGTTGCAGCAGCCTTTATCAACACCCTACGCCAGCAAACGTCTCTCCCTCTTTCTTCCATACCTACTACTGCACACACGCCATCAGCGCTAGAAGTCGATGCCGCACATCAAGTTGGCAGGCACCGCCCTATCGATCTGCTTGGGGTAGGGCAGCCCAAGGTTGGCCATGAGCTGCACAAACTCCTCCTTGCTCTTGGTCAGGCGTGGGTTGTGCGCCTTCTCCTCGCCAATGGAGCTGCAGGTGCGGCCCTGTGCGTGCAAACATGCCACATGATGCAGGAGGTCACTTTGCAGGACTGAGCCGCTGCGATAGAGCTATCAGTTGCACTGGCACACACCTTGCATGAGAGCGTGTGCTACATCAACCAATCACCTGGCAGAAGCTCAGCATGAGTTAGCAGCTGCAGGGGCAAGTGAAGATATTTGCACGTTGCTGTGTGCCAACATCTTGGTGGCTGTTTCACAGCATGCTACTTGCACAACCGTGCAGCAGCACCATTAATAAATATCTAGGTGTACTGCAAAGTGACTGCCAATTGCTTTAGCGGACGCACTCGGGCATGGCTGCTCTGTTGGCAAAGCAGCAGCAGGTGTGAAAGATGCAGCAGGCTCGGAGTGACACCCCAGCTGCTTATCGATGCATGCACGTCCTCGCGGCATAACAGCAAAGCGCACGCATTGCATCGAAAACATTATTCGATTAACTATCGTTTATAGCAGCTCGCTCGGCAATGTGCTTCGATTTCGCAATGTTGTCGATGTTTTCACCGAGGCACTCTGCGAAGTGCCACTGGCAGCAGCCCAGTCAGCACCTGCTGCTGCCAGCACAGACAGGCACAAACAAGCAGGATCGAAGTTCTGAACCAAAAGCCTAAGCAATCGTCTGCCAGGCTGCCAGTGGCAGGCACCACAGCTCAAACACAGCAGCCATTCCTCTGTTAGTTAGGGTACTTTCTTGAAGGTGGTCAGGAACTTTTTGATCCGCCTACCGCCTGCATGTCGGATGCTTTCAAGGAACTCGAAGGGTTGTGCGCAAGAAGGCAGGCTTGTCTGTACAGACGTGCACCACAGAGCAGGCAGCAGCCGTACCTTGTAGTCGTGTGCTGGGTAGACCAGTGTGTCATCAGGCAGTGTGAACAGCTTGCTGTGCACAGAGTCGTACAGCAGCCCAGCATCACCTGCAGCCATGAGATGCACCATGGGTGGCCAAGCAGATCAGCGCACTGTAAGAACAGCAGCAGACAAGCAGGCTGTCTCTGGCACTTTCCATCCACAGCTGTTGTTGATCTGGTAATTTGATGATGATGATGATCCACAGCTGGTGTTGATATGCATTGCATTCGCACAGCAAGCAGCGATGCACACCTGCTCAGGCAGGCGTCAATCCGTCATCAGCAGCACTGCTTGGTGCCTGAATACGCCATGACTTGACCTACGGCCAGCAGCTTGCAGCCAGTCCCCTACACACGGATGACCAACACGCGCTGCTACTCGCTGCGCCGCGTCACAGCACTCACCCTGCTGGAAGTCTGTCCTGCTGCAGCCCCAACCTGTCTAGCTATGACCTGCCATGTGTCCACCCACCCTGCTGGAAGTCTGTCCTGCCGCAGCCCCTGATGAGCAGTGCATCGCCAGTGAACACCAGCCCAGGGCCGCCAGCCCCGGCGCTGCTGGGTGGCAGGTAGAAGCACATGCAGCCGCTGGTGTGGCCGGGAGTGGCCAGCACCTGCAGGGCTAGTGTGCCAAACTTGATGCTGTCTCCAGACTGCAGATGGATGTCTGCTGCTGCGCCACTGTTGGCTGCGATGCTGCTCTTCACACCAGGACGCAGCGACTGCAGCAGCAGGGACAGCAGCAGCAGCAGCAGCATGCAGCTTGACACACACGCAGAGGTGCACACAACAATTCAATCACATGCTGCGGTTGGCTGAAACATGGGCACCGCGTGGCTTAATTTGCACACGCACAGCTGTGAGCACAGGTGTTACGTCACTGCTGCCATGATATCACATGTGATCAATGAGTTTCCTGCAGCAGGCTGCCTGTTGGACTCACCTTGATCTTGCCACTGCCTGTGATGTGGTCTGCAGCACACAACAGCAGGGGCAGCAGCAGCAGCAATGATTGTCAGCGTCAGAGCGCATTGCGCAAGGGCATGCGATGAAGATGCAAACAGGTGCAGATGCGCGCCGCAGGCAGCAACTGACTGTGCGCCTGCAAGCTATTGCTGCACATCTGCATGTGTGATGAGCTTCTGCTGCTGCTGCAAGGGCTGTGCTGCACAGGGCGCATTGTGACCACAACCACTGCCGCTCACCATCCTGCTGCTGCTGCTGACGGTCATGCTGCTGCTCTTGGCGGTTTGATTGCTGCTTCTACACTCAAACTGGCTGCTTTACGGACCACTTACAGCTGGCTGCCCGTCTGCTAGTGCTGCCACACCTGCATGGCAGTGTGTGTTGGGTGTCTGCACCAGCGTGAGGCCCAGCTCATCTATGATCTGCAGGTCACGCTCCACCTGCAGGACAACACACCAAAAGACAAAAACAGGGCAGGGTTCCTGTTGCTATGCTTGTTGAGTGAAAGAGCTGTATCATGCCGTGCGCCGCTCATACCTCCAGGTGACTCGGCAGCTGACGTGCAAGCATATGCACACGCTGGTCATATGTTGGCTGCCATTCCAGAAGCAGCAGCAGCAAGATGGCAGACATGCTGAGGAGTCTAGAGCATGGTGCGGACGTTGCACTGCTCTGTGTATGCCTGACAGCGTTGCATGCCTCTACCGCCAGTAGTGGCAGGAGCAGCAGCGAGCTGAGTGAGCTAGGGTTTCCCTGCTGCTGTGTTGCGCCCTCACCTGCTCCAGCACCGGGTCGATCAAAATGGCCTCCTTCGTCTCTGAGCATGCGAGGAGGTAGGTGTATGTGCTGCTCGCTGCATCGAACAGC
The DNA here is from genome assembly GCA_902809745.2 of Tetradesmus lagerheimii. Classification (NCBI taxonomy): domain Eukaryota; kingdom Viridiplantae; phylum Chlorophyta; class Chlorophyceae; order Sphaeropleales; family Scenedesmaceae; genus Tetradesmus; species Tetradesmus lagerheimii. The sequence goes on from CADDIJ020000795.1 coordinate 104,410, forward strand.
TGCCGGAAGATAAGTGCTGACACTGCATGTGCAGGAGGGAGACAGTCAACAGCACACTCCATTGCAAGCAGCTTGCTTGCGTCTCGACAGTAGCGGTTGACTATCTCAGCAACTGTAACAAACTGGGTATGCCTTGATGGGAAAGACGCGTGTACACCAGCAACTGTGGCCCGTTTCGGTTTCGCTGAGTCCAACGCTTCTTCATCAATGCCTTCCGCATGTCACAGGTGTGCCTGAACTTGATCCGACTATCAAACCCTTCCCGATGCTGATTTGATGTTCCCTCACCTCCCATGGTCACTCCTTCTCTCTGGGCGTGCTCTAGTTCCAACGTGGTGGTTGCTGCTGCAAGGGCTGTCTGCAGTCTAGTGTCGTAAACTATATGCATATGCTGTGCATCTCCGACTCTGGCGCTGTTGAGATGTGTGCCCCTGCTCTTGCACACGTTCGCCGTTCCAAGCACCAGCACCCTAACACCCCGGTGAGGGGCGCGTCTGCCAGCTCTAAGGGCCGTGGAATGGTTGCTTGCAAGCATTTTGAAGAGCTGAAGCGATCGCCCCCGGCAATCGGTGGGTGTGCTTGCAGCTCGCAGGTTGCTGGCAGTAGCAACTGCTGCTGTGGCACCCTTGTACTTTGGCAGGGCAGAAGACGTTGAATCCACAAACAGTACTGATTAAAATATTTGATAACACCTGATGCACTGGCTGTCAACGTCTGATCTCACACTGACGAGCCACCATCATGCAGCTGTCACTAACGAGCCAGGCGCAGGACCGGACCGGAGGACCGGAGGACGGTCCTGACACCAGGTGCCAGGCGCAGTGCCAAAGCATTGCACACATATGCACCCAAGTTGAAGTGCGGAGCCGAACTGGTACACCAACTGCACCAATAGTAGCTCTTCATCAACTGGTATCACTTGACCAAGAGCATGCCTTTGCATGTCACTTGAGTCTCAGGCGGTGGCAAGTTAGGACAGATTCAGGCCCATATGGGCCTGAACAACATGCATGTTGCAGAGCTTGATGCTGCTGGTGAAGGAATCACCATCCAAGCACACACCTACGCTATACAGCCATATATGGCATTGCAGCTGTTCTCGTGAAATCATCAGACCTTGACAGGTGGTCAGTGGTGTTGTGCCAAATTAATACTATCAACGGCTCTTTGCTTGCCAAACACTCAGAAAGCACCATGCTTTGCACCCAGGGCAACTTCGGCATCTGAAAAGCAAGTGTCTTGGCAGCTCTGAGCAATGAAAGCTGACTATATAGGCTTTCTTATTCAGCCTGGCTGGCCAAACTTGGGCCCAACAGTGTTGGGAGCTGTCTGTATTGCCCAACATGCGGCAGCTGCAGTCAAAGCATGCCATGGGAGTCACTCATGATCATGAATGGTTTTCACTGGGGTCACCGTTCAAGCTACCCTGCACTGCTCATGCATACGGGAACTTTGCTCCATCTTCCAGGTTGGCTGGCAGTGCCCTATCAATTTGCTTGGGGTAGGGCAGCCCAAGGTTGGCCATGAGCTGCACAAACTCCTCCTTGCTCTGCGTCAGGCGCGGGTTGTGCGCCTTCTCCTCGCCAATGGAGCTGCAGGTGCGGCCCTGCGCGTGCCGCACGCCATGATGGCAGTGAATGCGGCAAGTACAAAATAACTAGTCAGCAAGCGGCGCTACTGTAAACTTGACCATCAAATCAGCCTTGAAGGCTGCTCATTTGACAATGCTGACAAAAAGACGAAAGGTTTTCATGCCAAGACAAGCACGCTGCGGACATCGGCATGTGCATGAGCACAGCGTGCTGCATTTGCGCTGTTTTCTGCTGCTGCACGTGCCTTGTAGTCATGGCCTGGGTACACAAGCGTGTCGTCTGGCAGCGTGAAGATCTTGGAGTGGATGCCATGGTATAGCAGCTCAGCATTGCCTGCAGGCAGTGACAGCAGCAGGAATTTTTCCATCTGCGGAGGGCAGTAGCAAGGCAGCTCACAACAGGCACTATGCATTCAATCGGACGCTTGACCTCCCATGTGCACATACTTGTTGAAAGCTCTGCCCTCTCTGACGAAGTGCGTTCCCCACTCTCTTCCCGCTCTCTACACCCTGCAACAAGGTGCTGCAGCGCAGTTTCTTTTCTGGGCCAGCAGCAAGCCCTGCTGCCGGGCAGCAGCAACAGCACAAGCAACAGCAGCAGTATGGGCACAGCAGTGCCATGATGCCAGCAACTTGCAGCACTCTACTCCTTGATGCTGCCTTATGAGGGTGCCTTATGAGGGTGCTACAATATTGGCTGCAACGTTGCTATGATCTGCCATGAGTCTCCTCACCCTGCTGGAAGTCTGTCCTGCCGCAGCCCCTGATGAGCAGCGCATCGCCAGTGAACACCAGCCCAGGGCCGCCAGCGCTGCTGGGTGCAAGGTAGAAGCACAGGCAGCCGCTGGTGTGGCCAGGAGTGGCCAGCACCTGCAGCGCCAGGCTGCCAAACTTGATGCTGTCATTGTCGTGAAGCAGGATGTCTGCTGCTGCACCGCTGTTGGCTGCAATGCTGCTGCGCGCAGAGGGGCGCAGGGCCTGCATGTGTGAACAGCAGCACAACACCAACCTTGTGGACACTTTGCTTTTTGAGACCAGCGGGGTATGCCTGCACATATTGCCTTTTAGTCCACAACAGGACGCCAGCCACCAGCAGCGCTGGTTATGCAGCTTTGCTGCTGACATGAGCCGCTCAGCGGTTGATCATACGTATACCTCGTCCTGCTTCTGCACATATTCAGCTGCTCTTGCATGCAGTGGTTGTGCACAGCAGCGTTATACCACAATAACTAAAATTGCTACTGTGTGTGCAATGGTCATTGCCGCATGATGATGCATCAATGCATGATGCGCACACAGTGGCGAGATTACTTAGTAATGCATAGTGATGATTACTGTGCACCAGCAAGGTGCAGCAGCTGGCAGTTGGCTCACCCTGATCTTGCCTGAGCCGGTGATGTGATCTGCAGACAGGCAGCAGACCGTCAGCATCATCATCAACATACTGCAGCACTGCTGGTAGTGCACGTTGCAGGCCCCGCACATCGCGACATGTTGCCCCTGCGCCACGTTCTGCCAGCAAAGTTGGCTGGCAGAAGTTAAGTTGAACTTGTAGCACCATTCTCCATATGGGCGGTAAACCGGGTCGTATTGCCATGCTCATTATCCTTTCGCCACCTCGCATGCCTTTTTGCTTATTGTCACTGCAGGGAAAGCTGGCAGGGAGCTGCTTACTGCTGAATACAGCAGTGCTTGCAGCACGTTTGGCAAACAACGGCGTCTGCCATGCAATAGCATCATGCACCCCACTTCAAGTGTGCTGCACGCCGCTCTCACCTGCGTGGCAGTGTGTGTTGATGGTCTGCACCAGGTTGAGCCCCAGCTCAGTAACAACCTGCAGGTCGCGCTCCACCTGCAGCAGACGAGGCAGAGGCACACACCAACTTGAAGCAAGTCAAAACAAACAAAAAAGCATGTCGAAATGACCTGCTGGCTGAGCCAGCAAGCCTGCCGGTACTGCTAAACCAGCATTCACAGCAAGCCTTTGTCAGGCAGTAAGTAATCTTAGTGGGTGACACGGTTAGCAACAGTGTAGGAGCTTGCAGCGGACTTCGGGGACCTGTGCACTGGCACTGCACAGTCATTGTGGAGCCATTGCACTGCAACACTGCAGGCACTCTGGGCTGCTGCTGCACCCATTCGCCGCATCAAGCACATACTGCAGAAGACATACGTGTGTAGTTGCACTGTAAGTTGCAGCTGTCTCACCTGTTCTAGAACAGGATCAATCAGCACCGCCTCTTTTGTCTGTGCATCTGCCAGCAAGTAGGTGTATGTGCTGCTGGTAGAGTCCACCAGCTGCCTGAATATGTACTCAGAGGACACTGCAAAAACGCAGCATCAGGATTTATGCCTTTAGCATGCTACGACCGTGGGAAGCGCGGCATGCTGCAGTTGCGCGCCATCCCGCTGCAGCGTGTTCAGCTGTACATGCGGACTCACCTCCCATTGCTCTAGAGCGGCAAGCGATGAACAAAAGGTGTGGCTGTTTCATGCAGCGAGAAGCTGGCTTCCTTATACGCATGCAAGAGTGACTTGCCGAGCAAACCGACCTGTCAGCCACGTGTAAGTTCCGTGTTCCACGCTTGTTCCAGGCAGTACGACAGCGCAAATGCAGTGTAAAGGTGTCATTATACGTCTGCAGCTAGTCACACTGTGGCATGCTGAACTTCATGCTGCAGAGCATGACCGTCATGCAGCAGCAGCAGGCTGCTGGTCAGCGAATTGGTACAAACGCCAATTGCCCAGCAGTGCAGTGCATGCTCATCGCCTGAGAGAAGTAATTATAATTCAAAGGCTGAGCCAACAACAAACATAGATACAGGTGATGTGTGTGTAAGCAGCCCGTTGCAGCAGTGCTGCAATACAGCAGTGCGCAACATGCATGTCACACAGCCTGTGATGTTCCAGCTCCTCATGTGCGGCAGGCTGCCGCACATATGCGGCACTGCCAGCATTCAGAGTGTGATTACACTGCAGTACAGTGTAAGCACACTGTCAAAAACATAGCAAACGGATGTGGCGATGACACCCAAAACAACTCCATCAGTTCTTTCACAATCGCTGCCATGACATGCTGGCCGCTATCTGCGGCAGATCCTGCCTGACCAGCTGCTGCAATGGCAGGCCGTTGGCACAGCGGGTGTCGCCACATGGCCAACAACATAAGCACTGCTGACAACCGCACTGTTCCAAACCAACAGCACAAATGTCCGTCTTATATCTACTTTTTGAAAATGCAAACCAGCTGACAGCAAAACACGCGAAGTGGAGCGAGCCAGGCATGCGCATGCCGGGGCTCAGCACACCACAGGTGCTGCCTTGACCACACAGGGACAACCCGCCTACGACACCGCGCCAACTGACATATCAGATAGTATCATAACGTATCTCCACAGTGACAGCATACAGTCGTGTCACTCAACAGGAGAAAGATGGGGGGAGGATGTCTACAGCTCTTGACGACAACTGGTGAAATGGTGCTCAGCGGCTTATGACCCATGCTACCAGCAGTGAATTTGCGGTGCATATACACAAGATGAACGACTGCTGCCAGCCCCGGCCAGCACTGCACCAGAGCACCCTACCACCTGCCAGGGTATGTACACCAACAGGCTAGCAGCTAGCCAGTGAGAACACACACACGCACGCGACGCACTTGTTATCACTATCGTCCTACTTAGACCCAACCAGCACCACGCCCGGCGTGACGCCTCTGACCACTTGCACTAAACGGTGGCATGTACCGCCGTCAACCCCCGTCAGCCTGATAGGCTATCATTGTGCACACCCTGCATGGTCCAGCACCCTGCCTGCTCCTCCATTTTCCTGCCACTGCAGAGCAACCTGGAGCTTCCTTTTGGGCCAGCCCCCCCACACGGCACACATACACTGCAGTCAACTGCCAGTAGATATCAAGTTGGCATTGGTGCTGTAAGCCAACACCCAGTCAATCGGTGCTAGAGCCTGTCACTGTTACTGATCTGCACATGCATCACCCAGCAACCCTTGATGTTCTGAACACAAAGTGGGTGTGACATGCGCGCACATGTCCCTCACTTGCTGCTCCCACCAGCTGGGTCAGACTCTGAGTCGGCCCGCGTGCGCTTGTTGGTTGGTGCGATGCTGCTGCCGGTGCCAGCAACAGGAGCCTGGTGAACAGCAGGTACACGTGCAGTACACAACAGCTTGTGAGATAATAAGGCAAGCAGGCTGAGCAGCAAGGTCACCTATGGCATACGCATTGTGCATAAACACGTGCATAAGTAGGCTCGGCTGTGCACCTCAGGTGCATACGCATGTGCAGAGCAGGTGCAAACTGTGAACAGGCAATGTCAAAGCTGGCAGCTCACCTCACATGCAGCTGCACCCATCTCGTTTGCAGCGCGCTTGGCGCCCGCGATGATCACCGTCCTGCTGCTGCTGCTGCCGGCAGCCTCGTTGGGCACCTGACAGACAGCAAGTGCAGGCACAGTCAACATTAGCAGGTGTACCACAACCAGTTTGAGCAGCTACGCAGGGATCAACTGGGTAAAAGCAACAGCGACAAAGCAAGCATTGCACTGCATGGACTGCCGCAGCTATTGAGCCTGCTGGGGCAACAGCTACACATGCAAGACACAATGCACATGAGCAGTTGTGAACATAACCGGCTTGAGCGTCCCACCTGCTGCTTAGCTGTGCGTTTCTTGGCACCACGGGTTCTGCCCACGTTGCCGTTGACAATGCGCACCCCATTCAACAAAGATGTAGCTGTGTTGAAATAAGAGGGAGCTAACTCACTAACATATGGGGTCAAAGGCCCACCTGCGGTGCTCCTGCAGCTGTTGCTGCCTGCGGTGCTGCTGCAGCCGCTGCTGCCTGTGGACCTCCTGCAGCGGCTGTGCGATTCTTCTTGGCACCACGGGTCCTGCCCACCTTGACGGCGTGACTCGCCTCGGTCGCCTGCCAAACAGCAAGAAAACAAGGGTTAACTAACGTGATCTGCTACAACTACTAGCCGTGTAGGAGACCAAGCACTTATGCAGGGGTGAGCTGAGTCACTCTTGTTTAACTCTTCTGAGAAGCAACAGCAACAAAAGTAAACATGTTGTTGCTTGGTCTGCCGCAACATATCACAGCTGGCGGGTTGTACTTGCAAAAACAACAGCTACACGTGCAATGCTTGACATCAATGTTCAAGAGCAGTTCAACCACGAGGTAGCCAAATCATATAGGGTAATAGGCCCACCTGGGGTGCTGCTGCAGCCGCTGCTGCTGCCTTGGGTGCTGCTGCAGCCGCTGCTGCCTTAGGTGCTGCTGCAGATGCTGCTGCCTTGGGTGCTGCTGCAGATGCTGCTGCCTTGGGTGCTGCTGCAGATGCTGCTGCCTGGGGTGCTGCTGCAGACGCAGCTGCTGCAGCCTGCTGAACTGGCTTGACACCGCTGCCAGCGATTTCCCCAGGCACCTGCATGACGGCAGCAGCAGCAGCAGCAGCAGCAGCGTGCACAGCAGCTGTTGAGGTTGAGTAGCTTGGCAGGGGCAGCAGAGTGCAAAGCAGCTTGTTAGATTGAGTAGTTTGGCAAAGAGGCAGCAGAGTACACAGCAGCTGTTGAGGTTGGGTTGCTTGACTCGGAACAGCAGATTACACAGCAGCTTGTGAGGTGTGGTAGCTTGACAGGAAAATGCAGAGCAACACAAAAGCTGTTGAGGTTGGGTTGCCTGACAGATAACAGCAGAGCACACAACAGTTGTAAGGTTTGGGTAGCTCGGCAGGGGGCGACAGAAAACACCGCAGCTGTTGAGGTTTGGTGGCTTGACAGGCACAGCAGTGTACATAGAGGCTTATGAACTTGGGTAGCTTGGCAGGGAGCAGCTAATTGGAAAGCACAGGGAACAAGAAACAAGCTGCACGAGTTCAAGCCAATCTGCTGCTGGTAGTTGCACAGACGATGCATAGTGGTGCGGCAGCAAGTGCATACGTCAAACAGCGTCCTGCGCCTACCTGCATTACCGTGCCATGCAGCGCGTGCAGAGCAGCCACCTTGGGCACCAGCTGGCCCGTAGTAGCCTCCAGCTTCATGGTGCGGTCCCAGTGCGCCACAGCAGCTCGGTATAAAACACAGTAAACAAGTAACCGGCTGCACAAGCTCGTGTCAATCTGCTGCTGGTAGTTGCCAACTTTGAAAGCAGTTACATAGAAGTGCGGCACCAAATGCATCAAACACACAGCAGCCAGGGCACACCTGCAGCGCAGCCTCCTTGGGCCCAGCAGCCTCCTTGGGGCACAGCAGCCTGCTTGGGCAGAGCAGTCTACTTGGGCACAGCAGCCACCTTGGGCACCAGATGGCCCGTAGTAGCCTCCCCCTTCATCGTGCGGTCCCAGTGCGCCAGCTGAGGATGCTTGATCATCAGCAGCATGTAGTTGAAGCGCTTGTTCTCCTCCTGAGGCAGCTTTGCTGCCGCGGCCAGCACAAAGTCCTCCAGCGTGTTGAAGCAAAGTGCGCGCAGTGCCTGCAAGGGGGAGCAGCATCAGACAGGCAGCCTACAGAGGACCTCAGCGAAAGCTGAGGCAGCCTGCACACTTGCGGGAGTGTATGCCCTCTTCCACACGTGACACAAAACACGCTAAACACATGCAGCGCAAGTCATACGATAGACTAAACTCAACGAGCCCCCATGCACTGCCTAGGCAGCCCGGTACACCATGCATGTTGGCATCTTGACAGGCCCGTGGCACAGCCGCCAGGCGATTTTTAACCGGAGAGGACCCCACGCGTGCACAATCTCCACAAAGAATGGCCCGTGGCCACGCAAAGTGGCGCTGGTGCAACCGCCTAAGCGGTGAGATGCACGTACACTCACCTGCATGCGCTCTGCGTGACCTGGGAGGTTGATGGGAGGATTGACACAGGCCTGGCTTGCGAAGTCAGCCGCAAGCGCGCCGCGCACCCTCTCGCCCTGGCCGAACTCTCCGAGCAAGATGCGGCGGCGGTTCACCCTGATTGCCACCTCAAGCGCCACATCACTGTCTGGGTCCAGCAGCTTCAGGCCCAGCCACATGAACGCGTTCACCTCGGCCTGCAGGCAGGCAAACAGCAGTGGCAGCAAACTCATGCAGTAAGAGCCCGTTGAGAAGCACATGTCAGCAGGGGCTGTCTGTATTAACTTTGTGCCCAGTTTACTGTGTGCCAGTACCAGGGGTATGCTGCGGCAATGCGGCAATGCGGTAATCAACGCTGCTTTGACCAAGCCAAAGTGGTGCCATGATTACACTGGATGATCTGACAGGACCTTGCTCGTTGGTGAGAGGCCTTCACAGCTTCCGTTACTGGCTTACAGATTCAGACTGGGGTGCTCCTGCAGTGCCCACCTTACCTGCATGATGCTGCCCTGGCGCTTGCGCAGGATGGCCTTGATGCGCTTTGTTAGCGGGTTCCTGTCAAAGGCGAGGACCTGTTCGGATGTCAGAGGCTGCTTGCAGACAAGCAGCCTGCCGCTTGCCACCTGCTCGCTGGTCAGCTGCACTACATCCAGTCCATCTGCAGGCAGCAGCACAGCAGCACCGTCTGCAAAGGTGAGAATGCCTGACATGAGTGCAATCGAGGGTACATAAGCAGCATTGACATGCATCTGCTAAAGCACTGGTGCAGCTGCCTGCATGTATTGGTGAGTCGCAGCCTGCCCTCCATGTTGCAAACATGCTGGAGTACTGCGTGGCTGCGCACTTTGACTTTCTGAAACAGCTGTTGATAGACCAATAAATGAACGCACTTGGCTGAGCAGCTCCTGCACATACAGATGCATCCTGTATCCACTCACCTATGCAAAGCATCACACCGACTTCAGCTGCAGCTGGGGTACGCTGCGGGTTGCTGCTGGCTCCTGCAGCAGCTGCTGCTGCCTTGCTGCTACCAGAACGGGCAGTGAGGCCTGGCTGCACGCACTGTTTGTAGCCGATGAATATCATCCTCTTGACTGTGCCTTTGGGTGTGGTCCAAATAGCGCGGCAAGGTGCAGAAGGTGACACGGGCCCCAGGTCCTTGACCACTGTGAAGCTGCTGCTCGATACAGTTGCGCGGCCACTCCCAGCCTGCAGAGCAGAGTAACTAGCGTCTAATTCATCACTGAATCGATTGCAGGATTCCTGAGACCAGCGGCATCAAAGCGAATCCTGGAGGGGGCAGGCCCGGACTGCTGCTGGCGCGCAGAATCAACCAATTTACCGCATCCACACAAAGCCCTCCCTGCTGAGCTCCATTGCCGTATTTGTTGTTATCTGTCCGGGTCACGGCAACACTCATATCTAGGTGCGCTCTGTCGACTAGCCTGCTCACGGAGTTCAAACCAAGACGATTCAAGTGTCTTAACTTAAGCCTACTTGCACCAGTTGAAACTGATGCATCCCTCTAAAAGGTTGGCATAGGCGAGCAAGGCTATGTCAGCTCGCTTCAAGCAGCTAATCGCTGCATGGCTGCCGGCCCGGGCACAGCTGATTGCAACCGCAGAGCAGGATGTGGTGCGCTGAGAATCACGGAATACCAATACAATTCACCGCAAGGCAGTATTATGGGGCTCGGGACGGAGCTGATGACATCTAATGCGCACCACTCCACAGGCTCTCTGGCATTGTTGCGCAAGCCCTAGGGCCTGCACGGAGCTTGCTGCGTCACACTTCTCTAGATTAACATTGACAGCACTAATAATTATTACTAAAGAGTTTAAGAACTGCCGTGAACCATGTGAGCTGGCATGTGTCAACGGTGGTCATGAGCAGCAATAGTTTACACTAGCACAGTCTGCTCAGCACTCAGCACATGTGCTGGGCACTGCCTTGCAACTGCTGCGGTGTGGAAGGCGTGCTGGGTCAGCACGCTCCATGCAGAAAGGAGCCTGCTAAACAGGGCAATGGCAAACACCATCCGGTGTACAACGGCATGTGCTTCAGACCACCACAGTGCTTGTTGTAGCAGCAAGCATAGAAGCATAAAATGCCTAGAAGGATTCCAAAGACTGTAGGCTACAGTGAAGACGATGTGGGTTGATGGTTGGTGAGTGCAGTACAGTGGAGTACAGTGAAAATGGTTGGTGAGTGCAGGTGGGTTGATGGTTGGTGAGTGTAGTGAAAGCAGCAATCAAGGTTTCAACCACTGTTGTACCACCCAGCCAGTGTCAACCAACACACACACCCTTTCAACCTATCTACACACCGCCAAGCTGCAATCGCTTGGAACTAACGAATGTGCCAGGAGAGAGCAGATAGAAGAACGTTGAACTCCGGCTGACACGTTGTCAAGGTGACAAGCTACCAGTCTGCGTTCGTGCTTGTGAGCATCCTCTCCCCCTGATGGTAGCGCGTGTGCCGCAGCCTCTGCGCCAGGACTGCCACCAACCAGCACATCGTACACAGCAGCAAGTGATGCTGGATCAGCAGTGCCAGGCACCGCCCAAGACCAGCTTGCTGCTGCTCCGAAGCTGCTGCCATTTGTGCTGCTGCTGCTACCGGACTGGTTCCCTGGAAAATGAAGCAGCAGTGACGGCCCGTGCCGGGCACACTGTGCTGCTGAGTGGCACCTGGTGATATATGCTGTACTGCTGCTCTTGTTGCGCTGCTGGTGTCTTCCTGCTGCTGCTGCTGCTGCTGCTGCTGCTGTGCCACTGCCAGCGCGCTCTGTCCAGAAGTACAGCAGCGCCAACTGCTTGATGTGTGCAGCACTGCTGACCCCAGCTGGCGCCTTGATCTGCCCACCTTCATTCACACAGCTGCAAGGACACGCCCACACCTCCAGTATCATACTCGCAGTGCCCGAAGCTTTGGATGGTGGAGCCATGTGGTGTGGCAAAGTCCAGCAGCGGCTGGCTGTCAGCACCCAGCAACTGCAACTCCTGGATGTCTGCTTGGGGTTGCACGTTGAACGGCAACCACTGCCGCTGCTGGGGTGCAGCTGAGTGGTTGAGCTGCAGCAACTGTGCTGCGCTGCTGTCACGCCAAACAGGTGCTGCGCTGCTGTCACACAGATGTGCTCTGCTGCTGCCAGGTGAGACATCATGGCAGTGGCACTAGCAGCTTACACCACCTTTCCTTGGGCATACTCACAAGCTACTGCTGCTGCTGCTGCTGGCCCCTGCAGCTGCTGTTGCTGGCTGGTGTGTGCCTGCTGCAACAGCTGTGTGAACTTGTCTGCCGCCTGGCAGCTGGTCATGGCCTTTCAATACAATAGCCGTGCTTCTCAAGCAGCTCCTGCAGCTCCCCTGTCGTGAGGCAGGAGTCAACCTCAGGCACTGACAGGCCTGCAGCGGCAAACAAGGGAGAAGCACGGTGATGTGGTGGTGAGGTTCTTTGCAACATGTGCGCAGGCTGCTGCTGTTGAGCAGGACTGGAGCTCACGGCCTGCAGCACAGACCAGTAGGATCGTGGGCAGTGTGTTTGGAATGAGCCACACTGCGGTTATACAAAATCATCGGCCCCCCCCCCCCGCCACCACCACCACACACACACACAACCACAAGCAGCTGCTGTCCCTAGTATGTCTGCTGCCACTTGGCTGAGCGCGATGCCTGGCCCACCTGCTGCGCCTGCGCTGGATGGATAAGTAGACCGAGCTGTTGCAGCACTATCGGTAGTGTGACAGTAGTGCTGTTTAGTGACACTTGGTGATATGTTAGTGCCAGATAGTGACAGGCTGTAGCCCTAGTGAGCACAGGGTGACGTGAGTGCTGTCCTTGGCCCCGCTGCTGTCCTTGTCCTGGCCCTGCCTGCTGCACGACAGGCAGCACTGCATGAACCGCTGCTGCATCTGCTCCATTGCTATCCAGCTGTTGACTGCCATGTCCACCAATGCTGCTGCTGTCGTTGTTGCTGCTGCTGCTGCTCCTGCTGCTGCTCCTGCTGGTGGTTGCCTACGAGCTCCATTGGGCAGCTTCACGCAACCTTTATAGCGTCTAGCCGAAAATATATCAAGATATATCTGATTGGGCAGCTGCGCCTGATGTATCGAGTAATACATCCAGTTGCGTTGACTGCACGGTGGGCAAACTCAATGCTCTGCTAAACAGAAAGGCTAGCTAGGCGTGTTGCCCCTTAGCCCACAATCGTTGGAATCATTGGCACAATGGGCGTATTGTGTGGAGTAACCTGCGTTCGGGAATCCGCGACAAGCAGGCCAACAGGCAGTGTTACGCGTTTGAAACGCTGTTGATGGCATGCAAGAAGTCGTTGAGCACGCCGTTTTATAACTATACAGGTTCTCTTATTGACCCCTTTCATTGCCGTAGTGCCGCAATAGTTTGACTGGTGCTGTTGCTCAAATGCTGCAACCTGCTGGCCAGTCATGCCATGGCCATGAGGGCCTGACTACCTTCAGCCTGCACGGTGTCAACACAGAGCCTCAGGCTGGCCTGGACAGAAACTGGGCAGGACACGACAACCCAACCGATTGAATCGCAGACCGTGTGGTACTCTTCAGGAACAGGCTGTATAGGCCCCCTTAGCACTGCTGAGCACAAACTGGTGCGTCGTTTTGTGATGTCAGGATGAAATTGTTGTGTTACACAATTGCAACATTTGGTGGCTGCCTCACACCAGTAGCACCGGCTAGGGCTCCCATAACCAGGGATGGTTTGTTCTTCTCTCAGCCAGAGCTACAGATGCGCAGCACCACCACAGAACATGACTTGCTGCTATTATTCACACTATCACACTCGCATGCGCAACCAGCACCACATCAGCTCGCCACTCCTTGCACTGTTGAGCAGCGTCGTACCAGAGCAAAAACCAGAAGCATGTCACATGCTGTGCCTGCAATCTCTCGTCACTGCGGCCGCAGTTCAGGCATTATAGTACACAATATATGTGACATTGCACACAGTGCATGAAATGAACGGCATGAGGATGCTGCTGAGCACCCCAGCCAGTTTGGGTTATGCACAACTGTCACACACCACGCCACGCTGCACTCGCAAAAAAGACAGCCCCCGATCATGCGAGTGGGCTATGCATATGTGTCATAATCCCACCCACAGTATCTGCCTAACGCTCGAAACACCTCCTGCAATCTACACTACCCAACCAGCCGCCCCGCGGTAACCCCACGCAACCCAGCACAGGTCAAAGCCAGAACCAGCTACATACACCCGTATGCAGCACCTGCCAGCCAGCCAAACATCCGTGCACACACCTGCCGCAGTATCCGCTGCGTGTAGTCGCTGATCAAATCAGATGCAGCAGCAACTTTCATTGACTGTCAAACCTCACACACCGTCGCAGCCGCACTAGACCGCACGTGCAATCCATTCCACTCGCTTACTGGCCGTGGCCGTTGCCTGCGGTCAGGAAGCTGGCCCTGGGCTTGCTCACCAGCCGCTGGAAGAGGTAGCTGGAGGGGATCTGCTGCAGGGTGCTGCTGGCGCCGCCGGTGTAGCTGGCTGCTGCGTCATAGTCCTGGCTGGATGCTGGGGACTGGCCCATGCTGCTGCTGGCCAGCAAGTTGAGCATGCGGGGAGTGACCTGGGGGATCTGGCTCAGATCCAGGTGCGTTGCGACGCCGTTCACGACAGCGTAGACCGTTGAGGGAGCCACAAACTCCATGGAGTAGGTGTTGGGGTCGTCCAGGTTGCGGGCCCAGTTGTGGATCTGCACGCCTGTCACGACTGCGTAGTCGGCCTTGGAGGTGTCCACTGCCTTGCTGATCAGCTTCTCGAGGTCCTGCAGAAACAACAGCAGAGGCAGCACCCAGGAGTGCCTGTCAGATGCTGAGCAGGTACAAGGGTGAATGAGGAAACTATGCTAGTGTGTGCACCTGCAACAACCAGCCTACAACGTGCACTCAGCATAGCCTCTGCTGCTGCTGTGCATTGTTCGGACCCTAGCCAAGCCCTTTTGCTGCTGCGGTTGCTGCTGCTGCTGCTGCTGCTGCTCGGCACACCAGCACGCCAGCCAGCCACAGGAACATAGGAGGTATCAAGCAGCTAGGCCAACTCCATAAACAGCCAGGTCCACTTCAAAAGCCTCGACAATAATTCATAACGCCCAGCTTACTGTCCCACTCACCGTGCTGATGGTGCGCTCTGCTGCCTTGGTGATGTCTGCACACCAGCCACGCAGAAAGGTGCAAAGCAAGCAGGCCAACTCCAACGCACCAAACAACGACCAGCTGTCTGGTTGCACTCACCGCGCTGATGGTGCGCTCCGCTGCCTTGGTGATGTCAGCCAGGCCAAAGTTGTCGTCCACGTTGAGGCCCTCGTCCTTCATCTTGTTCACCATGCGCGCCTTCAGGATGGAGTACTCCGGGTCCTCGTCATCGTGCACACCTGCGGAGTTTGACAAATTTACACGACACAGCACAGTGGTCAGACGCAGGTCACAGAGAACAGTCAATGACCAACAGGATGGAGTACTCAGGGTCCTCGTCGTCGTGCACACCTGCAAGTATCCCATGTACAAAAGACGCAGCACAGTGGTCAGGGACAGCTCACAGATAACAGCCAATGACCAACAGGGACAAAATAGCGTACTTGGAGGCCGAGCCATCATGCACACTAGCAGCTGCTGTATGTCCAACTTGCCAGCTTGAAACACCCCGCTGCTTTGATGGGCCCCTACAGTGCAGTACACTGGTCTACCCCAGCTCGGTACACCAAGGACGCATCCGTGTCCCCCCCCGGGGTTCCAACAGCAGCGCCCCCAATTCCCATTGCAGTATGCCCCAGCAGTGCAGCAACGCAACTTGATACACCAGGAATGCATCAGGAATGGATCCCTCTTTTCTCCCACCCCTACATACCAGCGTCACTTGATCACCACCCACCTGGGATGGCAAAGTTCCTGCCCAGGCCGTCGGCCTTGATCTCATTGAGGCACTTGGCCAGTGCACCACACGCACAGCTCTTCTTGGCGCGCCCCGGGCGGCTGATGGCGCCCACCTCGCCACCCTCGTCAATGCCGATGTGGGGGAAGGAGAAGAACACATAGCGCTCGCGGCCAGTGCCCTGTGGGTGGAGGTATAAGGCGAGGTGTGCGTGTTGTTGTGAGTAGAAGCGAGTTATGTTGTGCTGACTGCGCAAGTGCGGAAGGGATGCCAGGCTGATTGTGCGTGTGCGCAGCGGGAGATTAGAGTTATCAATGCGGCACGCTGTGCATTGCATGAGGCATCGCTGCTGCTCCCGTTGCATGCAATATATGAAAGCGCGCCTGAATAGCAATGCAGGAACATCTCAAGCTGACGCGCTCGCCGCAACCTAAAAGCACACGAAAAGACAGCACAAAACAGTGCGGTACTCACGGAGCAGACTGGCGCGTGGCTGAGTCCGGCCTTGAAGCCAGTCACACCGCAAGTGATGACACCTCCCAGGCCGTTCACGTTGAATGAGCCGCCCCACACAGTCTCAATCTTGTCCTTCAGCACGGCAGTGACCTCGTCACGGCACAGGTTGGTCACGGCTGCAGGACAGCAAGCACACGGTGCGGCAAGCATGTCAGCGGTGGCAGTGCATAGCAAGTGGTGAGGCCTTGCGCGGCACAGGTCGGTCAGAACAAAGCGTGCTCCAGACTGTGCAAGGATATGTAGACCTTGGCAAATGTAAGCATGCAAGCAGACGCAAGATTTCCACTAGCAAGCAGGCAGCAGGAGATGCAGCATCACACCCAGCAGCTGTCAAGCAGCAAAGCCAGAAACACACAGGCTCATGCGCAGCAGGCAGCGGTGAAAACAAATTCTCACCGATGGTGTTGTCGCCAGTGAAGCCAAAGTAGCAGAGCGCCACCTCCACGCGGGCAATGAAGTCATCCACGCCCAGCGCAGATGGGAAGTGCTTCAGCACGTTGGCGTAGCGGTTGTTCAGGTCCCCGGGGGTGGGGCGCGCGATGGGCTGTGCTGGCAGGGGGCGAGCAGCCTGAGACATCTGCTTGGGCACCAGGGAGCTCGCGCCATTGCCGTTGTTGTTCTGCACAACAGCAACGCTCTGTGTGCGCCAGTTGGAATGGTAGCTGCTGGCACGCACTGTGACTGCCTTCCTGCTGACGCCTGCAGCCTGCGGGGCCGGCAGCAGCAGGAGCGCAAGCAGGGGTGTGTGAGAGGGGTGGGTGCACCTGGTGGTGCCATGCCAAGCTGCTGCTGCTGAAGCTAAGCACGAGCAGCAAGCGTCCGAGGCAGGCAGCAGACCAAGCAACACTGCATTTATGACTTCAGGCATACGGCCAGTGCTGGAGGGTGCAGCAGGTGTGCATGGCGCTGCTGCTGCCTGCTTCGTACTATCTGCGGGAAAGCTCGCATGCTGCAATTGAACCTAAGCATTGATTTGCTAGTTCACATATGCCACAACAGTACACAGTGTGCTGCTCCGGGATTGAATTGGCGCTGCGAGACGCCGGTGTGCTTGTTCTCACCTTGGCACCGCAGCAGGTGCATGCGCCCTTGCATGTGCCCTGCTTCATGCCAGCCTTCATCTTGAGGGCCATTTCTGCTGCTGCTGGAGTGAAATTGAGCTGAGGATCGGGTGCGTGAAGGCACTTACGGACTGGGCAGCAGCGTGCGAAGAATTGGCAAGCCAATTGCCTTGTAAGTGCACTGCGTGTGCAGGAATGAATATAGCAGCGAGCGAGTGTGTCTGGCAATGCCTAGCATGCTGTAAATAATGCCTCCCGGCAAGGGCTAGGAGTTATTGTAGTTTCCTAAAACTATACCACGAGTGAGGCGAGACCGACGGCTTGTTTGATCGCTCCGAAATACAAGTGTAGAAGAATGAAAGCTTTTGGGAGCAATGATCAGCATCTGGTCGAGATTGCGCCCCATATGCGTCTCAACAGCCCGCCCAGCTTGCCAGCTTGGCAAGGCAAGGCATACCGTATCCACACAAAAGATAAGAACACAATAATTTAAGTAATCACGTGGCAGCGAAAAAGTTTCCCAGTGACGCACCATAACTACGCATGCCCTGCACTGCCGTATAAGAAACCACGCGCGGAATATCACCAAAGGCACCTAAATATAAGAAAGCACTGTCAAATCATGAGAATTAGTGTGTTCTTATCTTTTGTGTGGATACGGTACCGCCACCATCAGCGCTATACTATGAGGCAACGAAGCATGTTGCACATGTGTTTCATCCAGTTGTAAATGTAGTACTTGCTGCTGCAGTGTGCTTCGTTCCTGAGCCGTGCTGCAGACTCGGCATGATGCCAGCCTGGCCTCAGGCTGTGCTGTCACTGGGGCCACATGTACAGTGACCGCGGCTGGTGGCAGTCACACTATTGAAGCTGTGTGACAGCGTATGGTTCACCCCACCAACCGGCAGTCCTCAGCTCAGCAATCGACACCAATACTGCTTTGGTGCACCTCTACACGCAGTCTGGCAGGGGTTGCTCACGAAATAAGGGGCCTGAATAACCTATCCTGAGGTTATCTTGGGTTATCGCTCCCAAGATAAGTGAAGATAACGTGAATTAACCGAAAATAAGCTACAGGATACCTTATTTCAAATTGCCCTGTATCTGGCCTCTCCAGGATAACCCTGAGAGGTTATTTTGCACTGGTGCTGGCCCAGCAGCCTGCATGATGCAGGCTGCCGAGGCAGGCCTGAGCCGCTCAGGATGCGGCAACCCAGCATCGACGTTGCTAATGCAGTTGCAGCACCAATGTCTGCCTGCATCGGCACACCGATTCATGCTGTGATCATTCACCACATCACACAACCGTTGTGACAGGTGCTACTCTGTTGCTACTCTGTTACATCACAGCAGGGCTGCAGTCTGCGTATGCCACACTGGCACACCAGCGACCGGTGCATGCATGCGTCAGCTGATACCAACATTCTGAACTGCTGCCAGCAGCTTGAAGGCTTCAACTGACTCCTCCTGACCTCAGCGGAGTGCTCAGCAATCAACACCAATATTGCTTTGGTGCACGCGCAGCAGCCGCAAAGCGGCTTGGAACTTAGTTCAAGCTTGAGGTGACAAGTATATGTACAATTGCAGAGCAGGCTTCACGGTGCTGATGTTTATCTGCTCGTCGGCAAACTGTGCTTAAATCACAGCACTTCATCACAGCACCCCGGCTATGTTGTGATGGCTGATGGCTGCCAGATGTCACTGACAGCAACCTGGTGATCAAGTCACCATCGAATGGATGATGCCATCGCCTGCCCAATTGCTGGGAATCCATGAAATTGTATCATGCCAGGTGACATGGCATGTGCATATTGTATGCTAGATATAGTACCTGGTGCGCCTTGGCGTCACAGCGAGTGAATTCCTTCAAAGCTCAAGTTGAGCCTGAACTTCAGGCTGAACTTCATAACTGTTCTGTCAGTAAAGCCTGCCGGCAGGCTACCTGCATCAGGACTCCTGTGAGGCCAGGGTCACACACTGCCAGCTTCAAAACAAGTTCACTGCTACTATGGGTGTGCCCGAGGCCAGGTGCAATGCACAGCGACACGATTCTGTTCGGTCTTGACCCGTGCAGTGTACGTGTTACCATAGGACACAGCCTGTATACTGAGTATACGGTAACAGCTGCTTCACGGTCGCCCCTTGCTTGCAGACCGAACGTACAAGAATGGCTTTAGCCCCAAGCCCCACCATCACCTCATGGCAGACATCCAGCTCTGCGGCGGCGGCAGCACTCCCAGCAGCTGCTGGCAGAGCGGCCGCCTTTGCAAGGCCTATTCAACCTGTTGCTGCAAAGGACACGCCAGCTAGTAGCTAACAGAAAACTGGTCAGCGTAGTGTGCAGGTTGCTGCAGCATTGTGACCTGGACCTGGCACGGGGAATAGTTAACCATGGTGATTAAGATGATGTGCGTAGTTTAGGCCTACTCAGTTGCTGCTGCAGCTGCAGCAGTTGTTCTGCTGCTGCGACTGCTGTTCTGCTGCTGCTGCTGCTGCTGCTGTGTCAGTAGGTGCCATTCAACGCGGTCACCTTGACACGGGCTGATGGCGGCTCTTGTGAGAGGTAGCACTAGCAGTAGTGTGCAGTAGCCCTTTTTGTTAACCCAGATGGCAGGGATCAAGATCCCAGAGGCGATACCTCGCAAACGCAAAACAGTGTGCAGGAACAAAAAAGTTGTTGGCTAGTGTTTATGATGGAAAAGTAGGAGTCGCACATCGCTTGCGTGGGCGCACAAGAGCTGCTGCTGCTGCTGCTGCCGCTGCTGCTGCTATGGCTCAATGGTGTCGCCAGCAGCTTCTGCTGCACAGCTAACAGGCTTCTTACATCATATCATCAGATGTGGGCTGCATTCAGGTGTTTTTTGGTTGGTTACAAGGAGGGCAAAATCTACTGGCCGGCCATACACAGCAACCAAGCGAACCTGAAGGTCAGAGGCCTACGGCGTTCAGGTGTTGCACTTCTTTCTCTTTGTATCAGTTCTCTATGTGCTGTGCACCGGCGTTCCTGCTGTGCAAAGTGACACAGTGCATCATCTGGTTTCCTTACATTGTGCTACGGTCCATGACGCATCTAGCTCTGCTGCAAGCAGCCTGCAAGTTGCACAATCATGGCACCCGTTCATGGCGTAAGGGTTGGTGGATACCTCCATATGACGCTTTGTGCCTACGCCTGCTGCAGGCGGCCTAGCATGCTGCACTGCGGCTGTGGACAGCTGCTTTCTACTCAAAACTGCTGGGCAGCTGAATTTCACTAGGGTGTGCATCACCATAATGCATGAGCCACCATGTTACAGTGTCTGCAGTGCGCGTCAACGGCAAGTTATGGATGGTTACAGGGTGCACCGTGCAGGCTGTACACTACACCCTGGAGTGCAGTGGTGCCACAGTACTGTACTGTGCTGCAGCCGCTGCAGCCTGCATGTGACATGAGGTTACTGCATGCCACCATGGCATGCTGGTGTTCAATCACTTCGGCAGAAAACCACCGTCCTGAAGCAACAGACACCATTAACACAAATCACGCTCCCAACACTGCTGCACTTGTGGCAGTCAGCAGTACAAGATCCGAAGCTGCCAGCCGCTAATTTGCAGAGGCTGCAGACTTTTGCCGCCCGGGTGCCAGCCTGGCACACGCGGTGTGCGTGAAAACAGCTGTCATCGCTGCTTTGCACACTGTGTTCGTGTGAGACTGGCGCTCAGTCTGTCGGACAGCAGACATGCTGCAACCTGGCTGCAACTCTTGCACTAGCATTGGAGCAGAGTACATGTATAAGCCCGCCTAGCAGGCAGTACTACTCGAGCAGCACTTGCCACACTGTGAAGGGAAGTCGGACTCCATGACTTGCCACACACACAGCTGCATCACTGCAGTGACTATCTGGACGGCCTTAGTTCCTTTTGAGCCCGAATCCCTTGGTTGCCATGTTTCAAAAGCCTCAGGCCCCAAGTCGAGGTTGACAGCAGCCAACCATCTGCGCATGTTCATGAATACCTACTCTGCGGCTGTGCTCTGCACAGCATGATGCAGTGCAATTTTGCCGCACACGTGCCTCGCGCTGCCACAGTCAGGCTACTATGCTGCACTGCATTCACAGATATACACCAGACGAGCAGATGCGTTATGTACAAATGTGCCACCCCGACCTTCAATCCTGCAGCCTGGAACACCGAACAGATCTTAGTTGATTTCAAGATTTGTCTGGCAACAATGCTATGCACCTGCAATGTTCATGATGGGGCATGCGTTTGCATGTCTTTCACTGCAAAGGGTCAACGTAGCGACCGTGAGCATAATAACTTTGAACCAGGTTGTTGAAAAGTGATCGGTCATCCACGGGTCTTGACGGCACGATGAAAATTACAAGCAATGTATGACAAGGAAATGCCATATAGCACCACTTGCCGGTTGTTTTGGTTGCCCTCTGGGCTCAGAAAATTGTTACATAGGATTGAGTGCATCCGTGGCCTGCCAAGCAGTGCATGCTTGATATTTCAGTGATTTCCTGCATTTCCCCAACTCACATTGCTCAGAGCTGAGTCAGCTCCTGGGCTTGCACATGATGTTTGCGAGCCCAGTGGGCAGCTAACCCGTATCCAAAAAACCAAGTCAGCAGCCGCAGCTTTGCCGTACTTGCACACGAGATCTGGCCCATGCCAAAGGTCCCGTGCAGCAGGTCAAGCCTGTCGTAGGGGCTTCGATTATGCTCAGGTACGAGTGCGCTGGCTCCAGCTAGGCTAAGCTGAAGTACTTAAAACTCAAATGATGCTTCTTAGCAAGCATTTACGACAGGAACCACGCTGCAAATGGAGGGGTGTTAGAATAGTAGGAGAGTTTTTAGGAGGTGTTGTATGAATGCGACCTGCTGTATATCTTGTCCGATCTTCTGATTTCGCTTGGAGTACACCCGTCTGCACATCTGCACCTATTGCCAAGGTGCGCTAAGTGCTGAGAGCAGCAAGTTCGCGAACTGCTTGCCTCGCAGCAGTGCATCAGCACTCATTCTGTGCAGTGGCTGAGCAATTGTCCTCTAGTGCCATAATTTGCTAGTGATCGGGGCTCCAGTTCTTCCGTCGAGGCCTACACGTGCTGAATTGCATTCACCCTACCACCGTGCAGGTGCCCACGCGTAGCTGCCATTACTCAGGGATACACAGCAGCAACCATGCAGAACCTCAAGGCCAGGTCCAGCGCACCTACCCTGCAGCGCAGGGCTGCAGCAGTGCCCAGCGTGAGGCGTGTGCCCCTGCTGGTGCGCGCTCAGGCTGGTGAGTGTGCAGACGTGCTCCCAGGCAAATAATCTCATCGGAGATGGCTTCAGCATCTCCTAGCAACAAAAATTAGGCGTCTAGCTGCAAGCAGGGTGACTGATATCCCAGTCAGCACCCTGGGTACACCTGCTGCCAGGCAAGCGACTTGAACCTGACATCGCTGGGCCCTGCTGCGTTTCCTGCAGTGTCTCTGGGCCAGACTGTGACCGCCAATGGCAACGGCGCCACCACCTCAGCACAGCCCATCCAGGTGGATGTGAACGTGCCCCAGCCCACCCCTGCACTGCTGGGCCCTGTGGAGGCATACCAGTATGTGGCTAAGGACGGCGCAAAGAAGGCAGCCATGACTCCCTTCAAGACCTTCGTGATGGCGCTGTATGCCGGTGCATACATCGCGTTCGGTGGCTTCCTGGGTCTGACTGTCTGCAACGGCTGCCCAGGTGAGCCCAACAGACAGCAGCACGCACGCCGGATGGAGTTGCCGTGTTGAACACAACGCTAGCGAGCACAGCTATGCTTGCACATGTGGGCTAACTGCAACCAGCAGAGAATTGAATTGCCTGAGGCTGGTGGTGTAGCACAGGACCAGCACTGCACAAAACATCAGCACACAGCTGCAGATGCGCACCTGTTGCACGTTTTCTCCTAACGGTCCTCTCATCTCACATCTCCTGTCCTGTGCGGTGTGTCTCCTGCAGCGCTGGTTGCCGCCAACCCCGGCCTGGCCAAGCTGTTGTTTGCGCTGGTGTTCCCCGTGGGCCTGACCATGAACACGCTGCACGGCACTGAGCTGTTCACCGGCAACACCATGAAGCTGCCCGCAGCCATCTACGAGGGCAAGACCAACATGGGCGGCCTCATCAAGAACTGGTTCTGGAGCTACTCCGGTGCGTTAGGCTCATGCAGTTCTGGTTTCTTTTCGTTTGCTTGATGAGTGCTGAGTTGACTGGTATCAGACTGTTGCGAAGGCATCAACGTTTGCAGAGGCTGGCATGCCTGCAGGAGACGCCGTAGCGCATGCTTGCATGTGTGCGCATTGTTATTGAACGATCACGGCCAATCTTTGCTGCTTGTTGCACAGCAGTATTGTCGACCCTGTTGCTGCTTCTGCTCCGCGCAGGCAACTTCATTGGCAGCCTGCTGTTTGTGGCTGCCGTGGTTGCCAGCGGTGTGCTGGCCCAGGGTGCAGTGTACCCCATCAAGACCGCCATGTACAAGGCATCTCTGCCTTGGGGCCAGGCCTTCATCCGCGCCATCATGGCCAACTGGTTGGTGTGCGTGGCTGTGTGGAACGCCGGCTCTGCCAGCAGCCTGCCAGGCAAGGTGCTGGGCATCTGGCCACCCATTGCTGCCTTCGTGGCCATCGGCCTGGAGCACAGCGTCGCCAACATGTGAGTGGGGCCTAGTATTGATGGAGTATCAGAGCGTGCTGCTGTTGCTGCTGGTGCTGATGGCTAGTGTGGGGTGCTTTGGGTGCTGGCGAATGTTTGAAGCAGCGCATAACAGCAGAGTGTCTACATCAGCTGCGGCAATTCAGCACAGCAGGGGGTGGTTGTGCCTGTTCGTTGCGCGTGCCTTGCATGCTGGACACACATTCATGTGATTGGCTGCGTGACAGTCAGATATGCTGCAGCAGCAATGCACACGTTCGGTTGCCTATGTTCTGCAGCTGTGCTGACCTGTGCACTGCATGTGTGCGCTGCTGATCCACGCAGGTTCCTGATCCCTCTGGGCATTGCCCTGGGCGCAGACCTGACCTTCAGCCAGTTCATCTTCCAGAACCTGATCCCCGTGACCCTGGGCAACATCGTCGGTGGCCTGGTCTTCATGGTGAGCGCAGGGTGTTGCGTGGTGGCTATTAGCTGCAAATGGCATTAACATGTTGTGGGCGGCCTGGATAAGATGTGCTAGTGGACTGACGCAGCAGCAATGTTATGGCCTGCTTCCGATGATGAAATATACTGTCAGCGCTTTAAGAAACTGCATGAGCTGGTGTCCTGGCCTGCTGTAGCAAGAGCAGTGCAGTCTTGTCATCTATCAACTGTGTCCATTGAATGAAGCTGACCGTTGT
Source organism: Tetradesmus lagerheimii (assembly GCA_902809745.2). Lineage (NCBI taxonomy): Eukaryota > Viridiplantae > Chlorophyta > Chlorophyceae > Sphaeropleales > Scenedesmaceae > Tetradesmus > Tetradesmus lagerheimii. The sequence continues at coordinate 128,702 of CADDIJ020000795.1, forward strand.
GCCTTCCTTGTGCTTGTCTGCGTGTTCCCTGCAGGGCACTGCCAGCAGCATCTTCTACGGTGCTCTGGGTGGCGCCAAGAAGATGTCCGAGGCTGCAGCCCACTAAGTGCTGACACGTGCCTTGGCCGGTTGCGGCAGCTGCAATGCCAAACGGCAGTGTAGCTGCTGAGGTGGCTTGGTGGCGCGGAGCTGATTTTGCTTTTGAGTGGTGGGGAGCGAAGGTTTGGGGTGTCGCCAGGCCTACATTGGGCTGGCAGATGCTGTTGCAGGGTGGTCCTGTCTGCTTGAGCAGTGCAGGGTGGGCTTCAGGCCAGTGTGCAGCTCTTGTTGCTATAGCTGTATCGCACGAGAGGATGGTATCCTCTGCTGCAGCTGTGTGCCAACACCTGCCTGCTGGTCCTGCTGGTGCTGGCGTCCTTGGCTTGTTGCTGCGCTTTGCGCTGGCGCAGGCTTCTTGTGTACATTCTTAGCTGGCAAGCAGTGATGCAGGGGCAGACGCAGCGCAGGAGCCGTCTTGCTGCTGCAGGTTCTTGTGTATGTGTGTATGACAACAGTTTTGGACGCGTGTTTGTGTGCTGCTGGGTGACGAGCGGAGAGCTGTGCATGAGCGTTTCACAGCGATGCCCACAGATGCATCTCATCAAGTAAACAAGCGAGTGCAGGGTGTGCATGTTGTGCCGCCTCATCATTTTTGTCCTGTCTGGGTTGCGAGCACACAAAGAGAAGAACAAACAAACTGGATGGGCCGCGGTGCGGCTGAGTGTGCTGGTTGAATGCGACTGTTCAGCACCTGCGGGTGCTGCTGTAACATGAGCTTCTGTACTATGCCAGCAGTGCTGTCTTGCGCCTGTCTTTACTGTGTCAAGCCTTGACAGGGCCTGCAGTCTTGGTGCTGCGTGATGCAAACTGTGTCTAAGGGGGGCGCGTGGCGTGTCTGAAGCAGCAGTTGCCGTGATCAAACGTTCTTGTTGGCAGACTGCCAGAACCGTTCTCCAAAGGCTTCTCATCGTCTCATTGAGACACTGAGTGTGCTCTACCGGTGGGCCAACCCACATTTGGCTGGGCTTTGAAAGCTTGATAACATGCAACACGCTTTGTACAACAGATGATACGCGGGTTTCGATCTTGTTGTCTACGGAGTGCGATCCAGCAGACGAACCTGCGTCACCAGCAAGACACCAGCCAAGTGGTTACACCTGAGGCTCGTCCCGAGCAGGAGCCGGCAGATCCCCATCGTAAACACTAAAACCATGTATAAGCATGTACTGTCACATGGGATAAGCGAACTTGACTCCTATCTGGTGATCAGTGTCAGAAGGTGAGGGTGACACAATGTTGGCGCAACACATCCGCCAACTCCTGCCACAGCCACTACGACGTTCGCTGATGCCGACACAGGATTGTTCGTGCCCTTATCAAGAACAGCACGAGCACACCCTGAGTAGAGGAGTGCAGTGGGACGGTCTCCTCAGGTCGAGCTGCTCAGCTGAAATGCTTGAGCTCGACACAACTGGAATTCGTGTTTGATGCTTAAAGGTGGAGCTGGACATGGAGACACAGGTAAGCAGCCCAACACAAAACAAAACTGCACTCCACCAAAGTCACGATCATCGGTGCTTTGACCATGATCGTGTTAATGAGAGCAGTCTGATATATATGATGCCAGACACCGACCTGCTGGGGCTGCCTGAGGATTACGACGAGCAGCAGCACATGAGCAAAGGCTTTTTGTGCCCTGGACGCAGGCTATGGGAGGGCCTCTTTTGAGCACGAGCGCATCAACGATGTGACCACAAGCCAGGAGGCGCCCTCACCCAACCCCAGGCATGCCTCACTGGTGCAGCGGGAACAGTCTCCTTGGCGTGTGAGGTCTCCCAGGTGAGGAAACAGGCCCAGTCAACGATCGTCCATGTGTCCTTCTGCAGTGGAGAGTGGGTGCTGATGCTGCCTGGCATTCCTGCTGACTTGCAGGGCCACTGAGGTGCGCCAAGCTGCTCTGGTTGATCTAGCAGGAGGGGGCTCTCCAGTCAAGGTGCGCGGCCGCAGTACAAAGCTAAGGGCAGATGAATTGTGCTGCACATACTATCTAAAGCAGCAGGTTTGACAACTGGAGCCCAGTGCAGCAGCTGAGCCGCTTGTGGTGTGTCGTATGCTTGCTGCATATGCTGCATGTCCGGCACGCCTGCAGCGAGCGAACACAAGCGGCATGCGGCATCGCATGCATGACCACACATGCCCAATTTGTTGTACCAGTCTCATGATGTTCTCGCTATCTTTCGGCTGCTCTGGACCTACAGCTCAAGGCGCAGACATACAGCAGCAGCGGCAGCACCAGCGCACGCAGCTGCAGCTCTCCTGCAAGGTGGCGCCAGGCTCCTGCAGGCTCTCTGAGCCCGTTGACCATCCTGCATAGCAACAGCTCAGTAGCCTCCTCACCAACGCCTCCATCGCGGCTGCTCAGCGGCAGGGATGGCGCCAGCAGCAACGGCAGCAGCAGGCTTGCAGGAGAGGATGCAGACATGCTGCAGGTGCACCCAGCAATGCTGCACCACCACCCAGGCAGCCAGCCACATGCGAACGGCGGAGCAGCATCAGTGATGTCGCAGCTGCTGATCGCAGACAGGGCAAGCAGCGCAAGCGGCAACCACAGCGGCCCTGGCGGACTGCCGATGCAGCTGCTCCCAGGTGTTCGAGATGCAGCAGCAGTGGAGTCGCCAGGGCGGCCACGCCGCACCACTTCAGCTCCTGGGTCACAGCTGCACACGTATGCAGTGCAGCAGGCAACCTTGCAGCAGCAGGCAGGCGTTGGCGACAACAGCCCACGGACGCATTACTACAGTAGCATAGCGGCGCGAGTGGCCAACCACCCCAGCTATCATAACTTGCCGCTTGATGTGGCATCGCTTGATGGCCACACACAGTCGTGCGACACGCCAGACTCAAACTGCTCTGCACATTCAACAGTGAGTGAATCGCATCCAGCTGCGCATGCATGCGTAACTTGCGCCAGTTTAGCAAGCAGATACGAAGCCTTCCATAGACGTGCGTGCTTCCTGCGACGAGTTTGAGGCAGGCAAGCGGTGCCAGTGGCATGCATGCAGAGCATTCATGTTATGGGCATACAAACCACCAACACGCAGCTGGAGCGCCTGGTGGCTTGCTCCTGTTGGCTGTGTGTTACGTGACAGCAGAGCAGGCACTGCAGCTATGCTGTGTTGCTCATCTTCCTTGTGGTATGCCGCTGCTGCTCATGCTTCTGCAGAGCTCGGTGATGCAGGAGTCGCCGCATCAGCTGGCTACGACGCGCTTCAAGCCTCGGCCGCCAGGCGGCAGCAACAGCAACAGCGCAAGCAGCACACCGCACAGCTCAACGCTAGGCGTGCCTGGAGCAGGCAGCGCAGGCAGCAGCTCGAGCTTAGCCAGCGGCAGCAGCAGCGCTGCAGGAAGCGCAGGCGGGGCAGCCGCGCCAAGCAGCTTGCAGCCGCACCCGCCGCCGCCGCAAAGTGCGCGGAAAGCGAGCAAACCAGTGCAGGTTGGCGCAATGGCATCGCTTCCCGAAGTTGGCAGCCCACATGTGCAAGCGCCGTTGCACTCCATGGGCAGCTTCTCTGAGCGCTGCACCAACTCTCCTGTGCCAAGCATGAGGGGCGACAGCTTCAGCGATCAGGGCGGCGGCAGCAGCGGCAGCGGCTCGATTCGGCGCAGGAACTACAGGGAGGTGCCAGCAGCAGCCGACGTGCCTGGAGGCAGCAAGCCAGGCCCGGCTTTCATGCGGCCCCAGCAGCAAGCTAGCCTCATGGGCCTCAACAGTGCTGGCACTGAGGGTGGCAGCAACCCTAACAGCCCTGTGGGGATTGTACGCACGCCGAGCAGCAGCGGCGGCGGCTGCTTCCTTGGCAGCATGAGCAGGCAGGACAGCGGGGGGCTTGGGGAGCTGCTCAACAGCGGCTCAGGCTACGCACTTGGTGGTGCTTCACCGTACGGCAGCGCTGGCGGGGGCAGCAACAGCACAGCAGGTGCCGCAACGATCATGGGCGGCGCATTCAGCAGCAGCGGTAACAGCAACGGCGTTGCACAGGTGATGTTTGGGGGAAGTGGCAATGGGCTAGCAGCGCCGGGGGTGCATCCTCGCGCGTCAAGTGGCATGCTGACTGCTGCGTCGCCCCTGGGCAATAGCAGCAGCGCAGGCATCAATAACAGCGGCAGCAACATTGGCGTCGGCAGCATGACCAGCGGCAGTTTGATGGCAACAGCTGGCAGTGCTAGCTCTGTGGGGAGCTTCAGCATGGGGCCCCCGCTACCGCAGCCACCGCAGCAGCAACAGCAACAAACAAGTAGCAGCGGTCTGCAGATCACTGGCAGCACAGGCAGTGGCCCCTATAGCCGCCCCAGCAGCGGCAGCAAGGGCTGCAAGACCGTGTGCTTGCTGGTGGATGCTGTGCGCAGCAAGGATGACAGCCAGCTGCAGGAGAACCTTGCATTCTGCACTGGAGGCCTGCATGGGCTGAACGACTTGCATCCGACGATTGACAAGACGCCGTTGCATGAAGCAGTGAGCTTGGGCTATGTCAGCATGGTGCGTATGCTGCTCAACGCGGGCAGTGACCCCAACTTGGGTCCGCAGAAGCAAGGAGGACCGCTGCTGCAGGTGCGCAGGGGGTGCATTGCGCTGCAGCATTGGTGCTGCTGCAGCAGATCTATGGTCGGGCCGGTGCAGTTGGTGGCTACAACGTGCATGAGTGTTTGGTCACTGAGCTTGCATCAAAAGCCCCAAGCTGAGTCCTGGCCAGGCAGGTATAGCCATGCCAACCATGAATCATGTTCCGTCACTGCATAACCACGCAGCCGTGCCGCAGTGCTTTCTGCGTGTGTTGCACATATCGCATGTTGACATGTGTGGTGCTAGTACCGACAGAGCGCGCTGCTGCTGCTGCTGCCCTGCACGCAGGCTGCTGGCGTGGGTGCCAACGAGATCGTGCAGCTGCTGCTGGACGCTGGTGCGCGCGTGAACGCCACAGATGCAGAAGGCCGCACCGCACTGCACCATGCATGTGGGGGAGGGCACGTGGAGGTGGCGCGGCTGCTGATTAGCAGAGGCGCTGCACTCACAGCGCGCACGTTGTATGGCGAAGCACCAATGGTGCGTTGCTGTAACCTTGATGCGGGCTAGATTTGCTGGTGCTGGGTTGGTTTATGGACAATGGCTGAGTGCGGCGATGCGTCGTACCAGCAGCCTATCTTGCGTAGATCCACCCATCCTGGCTGACAGCACCTTATGTGCTCAACCCTCACGCTAGATTGACCTTCAACGACATACTCCACAGGTCGGTCCGCTGAGCCTGCTGACTGCATCATGCTTTGTGGCTTCCTGCAGGACCTGGCTCGGCCAGAGGTGCAGCGTGCGTTGTGCTGTGGGCCAGACGAGCGCTCCCCCACAGCAGCACAGGCTGAAGCAGCTCGCAGCGCAGCAGCCGCAACACAGCAGCAGCAGCAAGGAGGCGCACTTCCAGCAGTAGCAGCTTCGTCCACTGCTGTGACGCCAGACGGCGTCAGTGCCGCTGCAACGCCAGCAGCGCCTGGCAGTGCAGGAGCAGGGCAGGGCTTGTCACGGGCCAGCAGCAGCGGCAACTGCCCGCTCATAACCCCAGCCGTCACCCCTGGAGCCTCTGGAAGTGTACTGCAGGGCGGCATGTTCATGCGACGCCCCAGCAGCAGCGGCGGCGGCCCCAGCAGCAGCGGCGGCGGCCACAGCAGCAGCGGCGGCGGCCACAGCAGCAGCGGCGGCCTGCTGTCCCTGATCGGCGCATCCTCTGGCGGCAGCGCAGCAGTAACTGGGCCCAACACAGCAGTCAGCAGCCCTAACGGAGTGTTGGCTGTTGCTTCGGGTGTGCTGCCAGCTCCACTGCTGGGTAGTACCACGGGTGGGGGTCACGGCACGCCGCCTATCAGCCCCAGCAGCTTAGCTGATGCTGTGGGGCCAAGCGGCTTACGCAGGCCCAGCCCTCCCGTGTCTGCGTGTGGGCCTGGCAGCGCGATGAGCGGCGGTGGCAGCAGCGCAGGCAGCCGCTGGGGCAGCAGGGGCGTCTCTGCGCTGAGCTCTGCTGAGACAGGTGAGCTGCACTGCGCACGGCAGACAGAAACGTGGGGGGTTTTGACAGCAGGTTTTGCCAGCAGAAGTTGGATGTATGCATGTCAGCCAATGAACAGCATACCCTGCGCACCAGCAGCTGCTGCGCCGTCTTGCGATAAAGCACATGCTGGCCTGCTTGTATTGCCTGTCCAGCTGCGGTACCATGCCAACAAGTACACCAGTGTGGCCCGAACACAGCTCCTATATGAAAGTCAGTCCCTTCATGGAGCCCTTGTTGCATTTGCACTTTCATACCACCTGCCGCAGGCGAGCACGCTTCAACTGCTCCACTAGAGCAGCTGCCAGAAGAGCGTGCGCCCACTCCCCCAGCGCTGCACCTGCCAAAAGAGAAGTTCAGGGGGGCCATCTGCAACCCCCCGAACAGAAAGCAGCGTACCATGCGCGCGAGCGGCACAGCAGCAGCTGCAGCTATGGCAGCAGCTGCTGCATCCAGCAGTGTTGGCAGCGCACATAGCAGCAGCAAGGAGCATGTGATTGCAGAGGATATTCAGCGAAGCCCGGCTGAGGACGATCAGGCTGTAACGCCTGCAGGCAGCCAGACTGCTGCAGATGAGTCAGCAAGACAGGCAGGCAGCAGGTTCCCTGCCAGCTTAAGCCAGGATCAGCTGCAGAGCATGCAGAACCTCACCCTGCGCGATTCGGCAATGCAAGATCGCAGCACAGCAGCAGGCGAGAGCGCAAGTGGCAGTGCTGCTGGCACGCCGAGTGCTGTGAGTGCGCTGATGTATGCTGACGGCAGCTCAGGCTTTGGCAGCTTTGTGACAGGCACGAGCAATGCTGTTAGTAGCGCTGTTAGTAACGGTGGTGGTGACCTGAGTAGGATGAGTGCGCCACCAGCACTGCCCAGCAGCAGTAGCAGCAGCAAAGTTGGGTTCGACACTGCCTCTCCACGCGCAGCTCTGTTCAGGGCTAGCATGGGCAGCAATAATGGCAGCAGCAGTGGCACAGCACTGCAGCAGAAGCAGCAGAGCTTGCCAGTGCAAGGACCTGGGCAGCAGCAGCCGTCACCGCGGCTGACACAGCAGCAAGCGCACACACCGACGCAGCAACAGAAGCAGCAGCCTCAGTTAGCATTCAAGTTTGGTGTCGGTTCGCAAACTGATGCGCGCCAAGCAGCAAAGGCAGCAGCAGCTACGGCCGCAGCGGCAGTGGCAGCAAGGCACCAGCGTATGAGCAGCGACGGTGAATGCAGCAGTAGCAGCAGTGCATTTGACCAGTCGGTTCGGTTTCGGCTGGCTGACAGCATCCCAAGGCAGCTACCAGCCGCAATGCAGCAACAGCAGCAGGCAGCACTGCTGGTGGCAGCAGGTGATGCAAGTCAGCAGCCGCGAGAGCCTAATGAGACGCGTGTTGCACCGCTGCTGCAAGGTCAGAGCCCTCCCACGACACCAGAGGGCGCTGGTGTCACTCCTGCGAGGCTCTTTGAAGGTCAACAGCAGCAGCAGCAGCAGCAGGGGTGCGGGCATAGCAGCAGCCTCAGCGACAGCATACCGCAGCTGCTGCCGTCCGCGCAGCCGGAGATTTCCTCGAGCAGCGAGGGACTCGGCCCGCTTGCTGCGCGCATGTTTGGCCAGAGCGTGGACCTGCAGATGGGCGACATGGAGTGGACCTGCGGACGGCTGCTCGGTGAGTGACAGCAGCAGCAGCAGCAGCACTGCTTTGTGTGTGCAACATCCTTGACCAGGCTTCATCATCATGCTGTGTGTAACATCCTCGTCTAGGCTGCGTGCTTGCTGTTGTAGGTGAGCAGGGCCCAGCGCAAGCATGCACACAGATTACGGTTGCGCGCTGCATGACTCCAGCAGCGGCACACCTCAAGTGTACATGCCTGAACTTCGGCTGCTGCATGTGAAGAGTGCTCAAGCATATATGCCTATGCTGCTGCTGCTGCTGCAGGCGAGGGCGCGTACGGCAAGGTGTTTGAGGGCCTGAACAAGCACACGGGCGAGCTGATGGCAGTCAAGGCGCTGCAGCTGCTGGGCAGGCCCGACAGCGAGGCGGTGCAGACGCAGCTGCAGGAGCTGACACAGGTGCGCTGCTGCTGGCCGCGTGATGCTGCTGGGTTGTGGTTGCCTGCTGTGTGTGTAGCTGCAGCCTGTGGAGGCCGCGATGGATTGCTGTGTGTGTCATCCAATTGGGTACCGCAGGCCATTCCTGATGCATCCCTGCTTCACGTCTTTGCTCATGTGCTCCTGTGACATTGAAGCTCTTGGCTCTTGTGGTAGTGCGGGTAACACAATGCTGCTGCTTATATTTCTGCTGTGCTGCTGTGCCACCTGTCGTGCTGTGCAGGAGCTGCACATGTACAAGCAGCTGAAGCACCCGCACATCGTGGGCTACATCGATGCGCGCTTCGACATGGCCACCAACACGCTCTATATCTTCCTGGAGAACGTGCCCGGGGGCAGCATCGCGTCCATGCTGCAGCGCTTCGGCGGGCCCTTCCCGGAAAATGTGGCGCGCAACTACACGCGACAGCTGCTGCTGGGGCTGGAGTACCTGCACAGCCAGCTGTGAGTGGTGATGGGTATAGATCATCTGCCTGGTTGACAGATTTGACATGAAGCTTGCACTGTTGGCAAAGCAGCAGCACCTCAGTAGGACAGCAAGCAAAGACGCCTGACCCCTGTTGCAGTTGGTGCGCGGCATGTGACGGTATTTTACAGCACGCAGCCACTTATGACTGACGACGCGTGGCACCATGCAGCTCCAGCATGAGATGAGATAGTCAGCTTGGCATGCCCCCAAGCAATACAGCTTGCCGTAGCCCTGCTGCCTCAGCAGGGGAAACAGCGTACACTAAGTCTTCTAGTATCCTTGCATCTCCAAGCCTGACAGGATGTGTACCCACCTGTTTTGAACCCGCCTGTTGTAACCGCAGCATCGTGCACCGTGACGTCAAGGGCGGCAACGCGCTGCTGACCACCAAGTCTTCTAGTGTGCTTGCTTGCATCCCAAAGCCTGACAGGATGTGTACCCCACCTGTTTTCCTTGTGTTGATTGCAGCATTGTGCATCGTGACGTCAAGGGCGGCAACGCGCTGCTGACCACCAAGTCTTCTAGTGTGCTTGCTTGCATCCCAAAGCCTGACAGGATGTGTACCCCACCTGCTTTCCTTGTGATAATTGCAGCATTGTGCACCGTGACGTGAAGGGCGGCAACGCGCTGCTGACCACCAGCGGCATCGTCAAGCTTGCAGACTTTGGCGCCAGCAAGATACACAAGGCAGGGGAGGGCAAGCCAGGCAGCAGCGGAGAGGACGGCGGCGATGCCAACCGCTCCGTGCTGGCGCAGAGCCTGCGCGGCAGCGCGTGCTGGATGGCGCCTGAAGTTGTGCGTGGGCAGGGCTACGGTAGGTGGCTGAGCTGTGGGCTGCACGTGCTGGTGTTTTCAGTGCTAGTTGTATGTGCTGGGCTGATGTTCATGCGTGCTGAGTTGCGTGGGTTGTGCAAGGAAATTTGGTAGCAACGAAGACTAGCTACCATCAACAGCCGCAGCTGAACTGCTTTCCAGCAGAACAGCAAGCCAGGCCCATGGATGCGGTATGTGCCTGCACAAACGCGCCTGAACTTTTCTTCTTCCGCTCACCAGCCCTTGACTTCTTGGCAGCCCTGTTGTTGCAACAGCCGCAATGCATCTCATAAACACGACATGCGCGTACACCATACTCGCAACGCTTGTTACTTTGTTGCCAACACATGTTTTTTTAATAACTTGTCATGTGCCGCAAGCCGTAAGGCAGGCATCTGGTCGCGTACACCATACTCGCTTGACGCTGACGCTTGTTTCCCTTTTTCCTATAATGTTGTGATGTGCACACAGGCCGCAAGGCAGACATCTGGTCGCTGGGCTGCACCGTGCTGGAGATGCTCAGCGGCAAGCACCCCTGGCCCGACATCGACAACCAGTTTGCAGTCATGCTGGCCATACACAACGCCACCGCAGGGCCGCCACGGCCACCAGGGCTGTCACCGCTGGCAAACGACTTTCTAGACCATTGCTTCAGGGTGAGCGTTTGGGATGCAGTTGTGCAGCTGGTGTTATATAGTGTTGCCGTCCTGCGTGTGCGGTGCCGGGTGCTTGTTGCTTGTTGAGTGTGCAGTGCTGTGCCTGACAAAGTTGTGCGCCGCTGGTCACCATCATCATCTTGCTGTTGCAGCTCTTGTGCAGCTGCAGTTCTGCCGTGCTAAGTGTATCATCACAGTGCTCCAGCGGCTCAACCTGCAGCTTGTATCATGCATCTCCTGCTTGCTGTTCTTAGGCCGGTGCTTTGTTGCTGCTGCTGCGCCTGCTGCTGCTGCTGCGCGCCGCAGATGAACCCCAACGACCGCAGCTCAGCGGAGCAGCTGCTGACGCATGCCTGGGTGGCAGGCCAGGGCAGCAACCCCACTCGCACACGCGCCTCACTCAGCGTGGAGGTGTGAGCACAGCTGCCAGCAGCACACCCTCGGGCTTGCAGCGGCGCCAGGCATTCATACAAATGAGGTGACAGCCCGCTCAGCGTGGAGGTGTGAGGCAGCTGCCAGCATGAGCCCCCACAGCCTTGCAGCGGCGCTAGGCTTGCTGCAACACCTTGCTTGTCATCTCGCTCTGAGGGCAGGTGTGAGCAGCTGCCAGCAGAGGCTGCAGCAGCACTTGCGTGTAAGCAGCAGCAGCTTGGCGTGTGGCGCATTGTTCACGCATGCAAAGCACCTCCCGTGGCTAGTTGTGCTGCAGCTGCGTTTTTCGGCAGTTGCATGTTCTGCTGAGTGCTTCTTTGGCTGGCGCCGAAGCAGTGGTGCTTGCAGCGTGCGTTGTGCGGCTGGCCTGCTGCTGCTGTGCAGCGCAGTTGTCGCAGCCGCCTATGCAGCTGCTTGTTTGTTTTTCTAGCACTGTATTCGCCGCGTATGGGTGTACACCACCGGCCCCGCGATTTTGCATATTTTACGACAGTACTGTCATCATCCTGGGCACCGCCGTTGATTCTTTGAACTGTGGCGCTGATGCTGTGTTGCCTGTCATCTGCTCTGCTCTGTGTGTGAGCATACCTGGTGTCTGTCATCAGCAACAGTCGGTGGACGCCGCATTCTTTTCACAAGGGAGATAACGTGTTGCAGTTGGAAACTGTGGATATGTACAGACCTAGGTCGGACAGTCGCAGCCGACCCAGGCTCCTGTCTAGCGAGTGTGTAGGTGCATGTCATGTAGAGTCAGCAGCGTTCTGTCAGTGCAGGTGTCTTCTGCTCTGGTCAATCCTCTAGGCTTGGCAGTATGTTTCTAGTAGTACATAGCATGTAGTTTAGGGGTTGGATAGGTAGCAGGGGTTAGGCCGGGGGAGGGGAGGGGACAATATGTTGCGTGGTGCATTGCATGTACCAGCTGTGGGCCAGGTTGAGCACACGTTACAGACCTGGGCGCATTGATTGTTGGGGGAGAATTGCAGCCGCAGCACCGCTGCGATGTGCTCCACATGTCGTGTGTCTCGTGTGTGCTGAGTACATATACAACGGCACATGTTGAAGTGTGGCACCAGCTCTTGGCAGGGGCTGCTCCGTCTGCTGCACAAGCGTGCTCAATGCCGCTAGCACAATGCTGTGCTGTAGGGTCTGCTGCTGCAGCAAGCTGCCTGCAGTGCAGTGCTGGTTCGAAAGGCTTCTTGCGGTGATGCATCAACACAAACTTGGAGGGTTACCAGCGCTTTATGGGGCTGCTGTGTGATCACGCGACGATTGATACCTGGCTACCTGGCTAGCTTTCTTTGATGGCCCACATGGTGGCCTCTTCGCATAATGGTTCTGTCATTGATGACATTGATGCCACACAGCAACAGACACACTGCGTGTGGCGTGCGCTGTGTGATCTTGTGAGCTGCCGTGACACGCGCGTGTGCTTACCGCAGCGCGTCGAGTTGTGGCTGCAGCGGGCGCAGTGCCGCGCTCAACTGTGCTGCAGCTAACTCTATGTATCTGCCTTGACCAATGCACCAGTCTTGCATCTTGTCTATGCACACTGGCTCAGAGCGGTGGCACGAGCATACATAGTGTACACCTTGGCTTGGTGTTGTAGAGCAAGTGTTACCTACAGTTGTGATGTATTTACGCAAGGTGACTGTGTCATAAGGGTATCACGAGAGCAGGCCTTGGCGCTAGCATGCGTTTTGTGCGTGCGTTGAAGACTAGGATGGTACTGCAGGCATGCTGCTGGCGCCCGTTGCTGCAAACAACGGCTCCCTGTGTGCGCCAGCTGCGTCCTACTGCTTACTCAGTGGATCCAGGTGCCACTGGCTAGCACTGACGGGTCAGAATGTAGCTGAGAGTCTGCGGCACGTTATTGTCAGCGGGGCATTGTCGTGCTGTTTGTTGCTACAGCTGTCAGAAGCTGAGGATATGCCATCCACCATGCATCCATGTTTGCACCTGTTAGTAATCATATCCTCTGCGTGTCATGTTGAGGCGTACACGCACCTTGATCGCATTATCGTACCCTCTGGATGGTCGTTTGACTAGCCATAGATTTATAAAACGCAAGCTTATCGGTATGCTGTAGCAGCCACGCCAGTTCGTGTGCCTGCGAGCTGGTTGTGACGTGGCACCTGCTGGTGGGTTGCCTGCTTCGTTGCTTGCTCACTCAACTGCTCTGTCGTGCATCCGTGATTCCCTGTGGTGCGTTCAACGTACTGCCTGTTGCTGCATTCAGGTGTTGGCCATGTTGTTTTTCTCCTGGACAGTCGCCTCGCCTTGCTGTTTATGTGCTTCAGTGATGGGTCGCAAGTCTTCAGCAGAGGAAGGAGCTAGGGAAACTACTGCTGCATAGACTATGGGGCGGTGTTCAGCAGCCCAATACATGTGGTGCGGCGCCCAGTGCACGTGGTCTGTCGATGCATGCATGCGGTGCCTGCAGTTTAAACTTGAACATGGTATGTAACAAGTGACGTGACACCTGCCTGTATGGTACACTGGCGTGCATTTTGAGTTCTTCCACATAGGCTGGGCTATTTGTTGTCTTATCTTCAAGCTCTTCGAGTCTTGTGAGGCCGTGCTTCTCGTCATCTTGGCTGCAAACAAGTGGGCCTGCTTGTATCTGTTCTGGCGTGCCAGTAAGCATGGCAGAAGCTGAAGAAGCTGTGCAGCTGTTCTCTCGCAATTCTGCTACTAAAAGGAAGAAGTCACAGCAGGCAGAAGGCGTTGCAGATGACTCTGCACCCAAGAGGCAGCAGCAGGAGGCTGGAGCAGCAGCAGCACTGCCGGAGCGGGCGCAGGGCGAAGCCAGCACAAGTGAAACTGCGGCTACTAGTTTCAAGGAACTTGGTGTATCAGACTGGCTATGTAGCGTTCTGCAAAGCCTCGGCATCCGCAGGCCTACGCAAGTACAGGCGGGCTGCATCCCAGCCATCCTTGCCGGCAAGGACGTGATAGGCACAGCGCAGACAGGCAGCGGCAAGACAGCCGCGTTTGCTCTTCCGATACTGCAGCATCTGGCGAAGGACCCGTACGGCATCTTCGCACTCGTGCTGACACCCACCAGGTTAGTGCTGCTGCTGTGGGTGACGGGGTGATGGGCAGCAGCTTGCTCTCTGGCCACTTTTCTGCCAGGGCTAGCAGCTGGTATGTAGCCGTCATGACCTTCATGTAGCTGAAGTTGAAGTACATGCCTTCCCACCAGTGCTTCATCACCTTGCAGCCACATCTAGCTGCTAGCCTGGCAAGCCCTGCAGTAGGTGCTGCTGCTGTGTCTGCAAGGGCGCGGACGACTATCAGCAAAGCTTCATGTCAACTAGATGCAATTCATCACATCTGCAAAGTACACCTAGCGGCATGCATGCGCTCCTGCTGCCACGCCATCTTGTGCCCTGCAGGGAGTTAGCGATGCAGCTTGCTGACCAGTTCAGGGCATTTGGCGCTGGCATGAGTTTGAAGGTGCGCGCAGCAGCTGCTATGTGCTTGCAGGAAACACGGCTGCGACTGTGTAGCAGAGTTGAAGATGCAGTGCTGTAGCTTCTGCTGGTGCGTAATGTATTGGCTGCCGGCACAACATGCATCGGTGCGCGATAGCAGTTGCAAGTGTGCTGCAGTGGGGCCAGCTGCCCTCTTCTCCACTATGCACATCTTGTTCCAGCTGTAGCTAGCAATCAGCAGCATGCCTAGGTGTCCCAGTACTGGGAGGTGCTGTGCCTTTCAGCTTGGCGAGGGCTTGGCTGCACAGCATGCTGCACCTGGCTTTCACCCAACAGTGTGTGTGGCATCGGCTGCTAGCACTCCAGTGGGGCGTGGGGCCGATGGCGTTGATGCTGTGGCGTGAATGGGTAACACAACGATGATGAAGCCGCTGACCAGATTGTGCTGTGTGTTGCGTGTGTGTCTTTGCAGGACACTGTGATCATCGGTGGGGTGGAGCAGCAGCAGCAGGCGCAGGCACTGGCACGGCGGCCTCACGTGGTGGTGGCCACCCCGGGCCGCCTGGCAGCACTGGTGCAGGCAGACAGCTCACTGGGCGCGGGTGAGAACAGCAGAGACTGGCAAGATGCATGCTGCTCTGTATGGCGATTTGTAGCTTGCTGCACCTGTAACGCTGCAACAGTGCGGTCAGTTTTTGGCACTGATGCAGGGAGACAGCTCACTGGGCGCGGGTGAGAACAGCAGAGACTATCAATATGCATGCTGCTGTGTATGGCAACTCGTAGCTTGGTGCACATGCACACTGCAGCAATGCGGCCAGTTTGTGGCACTGTTGCAGGCAGACAGCTCACTGGGCGCAGGTGAGAACAGCAGAGACTGGCCTTAAGCATGCTGCTTTGTTTGGCAATTCGCAGCTCGGTGCACATGCACACTGCATACACAATGCGGTCAGTGTGTGGCACTGGTGCAGGCAGCTAGCGCACTTGGCACTGATGGGAACTTTGCAGGCTGTCGACCTCGCTGTGCATAGCAGGTAATACATGCGTGTGCAGACAACAGCTGCAGCAATGCAATTTCGGTCATCTGGCATAACTACTGCTGGACTTTGCATCTGAGCACATGAGCGACCTCTATCGTAGCATGGAATGTGGGGTTGCTGTTGCTCTTGCTGTTGCCGCGTTACTAAGCATCCTCTCATCTGCCCACGTCATCGCTTTGTGCAGGCTTTGCTCGGCTGGCTTGCTTGTGATGGACGAAGCCGATTGTAGCAGCCGCCCCCTCTCACCCCCACCGCCCTCCCTGCAGCCGCATCACCAACCATGCTCTCACTTGCCTGCGTTCCTTTTGTTGTGCAGGTTTTGCACGGCTGGCGTACCTCTTTATGGACGAAGCAGATTGAAGCAGCACCCCCAGCAGCGGTACTAACCCTGAGGTCTCTCTGATGTTGTTTCTGCCGTTGCTGTTCTGCAGGCTTTGGGCGGCTAGCATACCTTGTGATGGACGAAGCAGACCGGCTGCTGGACCCGTCCTTTGAGTCAGACCTGCGCGTGCTGCTGCCGCTGCTGCCTGATCCCAGCCAGCGGCAGAGCCTGCTGTTCAGCGCCACGCTCACACCCAGCCTGGTGAAGCTGCAGCAAGCAAGCCTCGCTGATGCGCATGTGTTCCAGGTAAGCGTTGCAGATGATGGGATTAAGGTGTTATGTTACGTATCGCACAATAAGTTCTGTTCAACTGCCTGCTTGACGCCCAGTAGTTGATGCAGTCATGGTGTTATGTGTGTCACCCGTCAGTGCGTCCCGACTGCCTGCTTGTCCAAGAAGCTAGTCTTGTCAAGCTGCAGACAGCAAGCTTGGCAGATGTGCACGTGTTGTCAGGTAGCTGGCTTGCACCATGTGGCTGTGTTTGAACCCTTAGTCCTCTGTGAAAAAGGGGTCCTATATAACCCAGTGAACCCTTTTAGGGGTTTAGGTGGGGGAGAAAGACCTGAATTGGGCTGCAACTTTTGTATGTTCCTGCCAGCAGGCTTGCTCAGGCTGCAGCTGGCGCGGGCCTGCTTAATGGATCGGCATGTAGCACGTGGCTGCATTGCATCGCACAGCGAGTTTCAAGGTGGTGTCCCCGACCAGGGCAGGTGCAGCAGACATGTAGCTGGCCTTGATTGCTCGCATGCTGGCATACACTCATGCGCGTCACGTGCTGACCGATGTCCGATGCTGCCGCTGTTGCTGCTGTGGTTTGTGTGATGTGGCCACGCAGGCGTACGAGGGTTTGAGAACAGCAGACAAGCTTGATGAGCAGTACGTATTCATCCCTCAGAAAGTAAAGGACGTCTACCTGCACCACCTGCTGCTGCACTGCCTGGCCTCACTGCAAGAGCAGCTGCAGCAGCAGCAGCAGCCAGGGGCAGCAGCAGCAGCAGCGGAGCAGGGTTCCGGCAGTGACGGCTTCAAGCGTGTGCGCAGCGCAATCATCTTTGTGTCCACGTGCAAGGGCTGCCACATGCTGAGCCTGGTGCTCAGGGAGCTGGGGCTGCCAGCCGCTGCGCTGCACTCGGGTGAGCACGTAGCGCAAGGTGTTGCTTCGTTGAGTGTCAAAGACTGTAGCAGGGCCGTAGCGTGTGGTGCAGTAGCTGCCTCCTGCAGGGATCAGCGCATGGTGTTGCTCTGCTGCCGCGTTCGCACTGACACCCTCAACACACAATACTTTCCCGACCTTGCTGTGCAGGCAAGTCGCAAAAGCAGCGGCTGGCTGCGCTCGCCAGCTTCAAGAGTGAGCACGTGCCGCTGCTGCTGGCGACGGATGTGGCGGCACGCGGCCTGGACATCCCCAGCGTGGACCTGGTCGTGAATTACGACCTGCCCGTGCTAGCAGCAGACTACGTGCACAGGTGGGTCATTGAGTTTGTATGTAACCCAGTAACCTAGAACAGAAGAGGCTCATGCACGCATGTGACTTGGGATGACCTCCAGCGCTCTCCTGGTGGTTGCAGCAGCGTGTGTGTTCAGCGGATGTTGCATGCCACCTGTGGCAGAAATTCACATTGAGCGGTAACGCGTTATTGCTCTGGGTCTTCGTAAGCTTGCTTACACCTGCTGCTGCTGCTGTGGCTGCCGTCTAGCTGCAGGGTCGGTCGTACGGCACGCGCCGGCCGTGCTGGCTGGGCGGTCTCATTCATCACGCAGTATGACGTTGAGCTTGTGAGCGCGATTGAGGGCCACATAGGCCACAAACTTGCGGAGCTCCCAATGGAGGAGGCAGCCGTCTTAAAGGGCATCACGCGCGTGTACAAAGCCAAGAAGGCAGCAGCACTGGCAGCGATGAACGAAGAAGATAAGCAGGCTGTGGGAATGGGCCGCAGCGCAGGAGCCAGCAGACATAAGCGCAGCGGTGGTGGGCAGAAGGGGCAGGGGGGCAGCAGCAAGCAGTAGCGCTGTGCTGCAGCAGCAGCGACAGGAGCAGCCTGACTGTTGCAGAAGTGATTACTGTAGGCAGGTTGATTACTGTAGGCAGGTTGTAGGTCTGCAAGCAAGCATGAGTGTGGTGCATTTGCCAAGTTTGAGCAATAGCGCGAGTTACCAATTGTTGCACCCATGCACGTGATACCATGTGCTCTGTGGGCTATATGGCGGCAAGCCGTGTGGCAACTTGCCTCGCCAGGCATGCAGCGTTTCGTGTGTGCTGTCAGTTTTGCTTCCAACTCATGCAGACCGTTACGTTCTGTGGCTTTCAAGGTCGTCGATTGCACTGCACCTGCCTGGCAGCAGCTTGTTTGATGCACCTGCTGCAGTGTGCTTTGCATGGTGAGCCATCAAGCATGCCTTTGCCAGCTGGCTGCGACTGGCACTGCATGTAACATTGGTGCTGTTAACGTTGACAAGCAGCAGCAGGCAGCATGAGGTGTGCCACACTGGTGGGCCGCCACTGGAGTCTTGATTCAGATCTGGCAGCCGCCTTCTAGACACCTATAGGCAGGCCTATGTCAAGTTTGAGCTCGGAGCCTTGAGCTTCGCTTGGATGCTATCTATATACGGTGCTTCGCCACTGACGATTTTGCACTGCGCATGCTGCCAGTGTCATGACTCTGAGTCACCAGCTCTCGTCATGATCAAGTTGTGCAGGGTGCACCGTGATCGTCAAGCTGATTACCACGCACACTGATGTACGCACGCAAAATCCTGCTATACCAGCAACTCTAATATTTTTTCGAAAGTTAATTTTAAGCCAGCACGCTGCTAGCGAGCACCTGCTGACTGGCCTTCGACCCACCTTTCGGGCAGGTGCACCCGTGACATGCGGTTGGTCCCGCAACTTCAGGTAATGGAATTCATGTGATTAACGATTTTGAAATGTTTCGGATTTTTGTCTGGGTCCTTGCTCACTTCTGCTAAGTTCACAGTGAGGCTCCTTCTGCATCTGACTATAATTGGCTATACATATACTGACGATTGCGCTAGTTGGTGGCACGTTTGCTGGCTGTGCGTATATAAGCATAGCATTAGCGATATACGCCATTCCGTTTCATTTCTTCATTGCTTTTCATTCCTTAGCTAGTAGTGCTGCTCAGTAAATCCTCTTCATGTAGCATCTTTACGGTGACATCCCCAAGGTGGCATGCAGACACAGGTATGTTATTACGTCTGTCGTGGATTGTACATGTGGCAACGCAGCGGCGTGTGCGCCACAGGTGCAACCTCCAGGTCCGGTGGGTGATTCATCAAGGCGTGATCACGCCTGCACTGCAGTGCAGAAACCAACCTCCGCCCCGCCAATATCGGAAGCCTGCACCGCTGCCTTGATCAAGTAAGCTGCGACCAGACGGTTACAGATCGCCGTAGTGGCTGTTACCTGGTGAGCTATCATCACAGCGGTTGTTTACCTTGACAGCAGAGCTTCACCACGCGCCTGCTGCTGTGCCTTGCAGCTGCAGCAACCTGCACCAAACCTATGGCAGCGTGCTTGCAATAGAAACTTGCAATACATTCGCCGGGATGGAAGCTGATTATAAACATCGGTGCTGCCTGTCTGTCTGTCCCATGTTTGCAGGATTTGGTGTTACAACAGCACTGCCAGGGCCAGGGTGGACCCCTGGGGGCAATGGTGATTGGGCCAGAACCTGCCACGCGACAGCCATGGCAAGTGACCCGGTCATATGAGTCATGTGTGGCTACACTCAGGAGCACCATCATCTTGGATAATACGAGCTGGACTCAGATCCCTGACTTGGCGCGCACACTCGCCATTAGAGCACTCAACCTCACATGTGGCAAAGGACGGTCGTCACAGCAAAATACATGCAGTGGACATGGTGTCAGTGCACAGCAATGCTGCCAGAGTGTCAGTTCCTCAATGCACGGCGCACATTATGCAGCAGCAGACTCTGCTGCCGTATAGTTGTATAACAGCTGCTCAGTGGCACGTGCACAGCACATGCCGGTTTGGTGCGCATGTGCTTTTTTGGTTGTACAGTTGCGCGGCGCAAGCTACCCCATTCGTTACCATCACTAGATGTTTGCAAGCGCATTGCTTTGTTTGTAGTTGCTGTCGCATTGGACTCTCAAGCCAACGTCAGACGTGTGCCATGCCTGACAAACTCGCATATCACAAGCATTGATGATCACAGAGAATTGTCTTGTGTACACTTGCTTGCCGCAAGCAGGATTGGAGATGCCTTTCCGTGCAGCAGGCAGCTGTGTCAGCTCGTGGGACTCCGGCTGCCTGGCTATAGGCTATAGGCTGCAGAGTGGTGTTTCATTGGTTTTACATTTAGGCTGTTTTGTCACCTTGGATGGCGTGCTCATACATCATGTGTTTGTGCTGCTGTGCATGCCGCCCTTGTGTGAAAGTCTGCAAGACTCCGCGCCAGCCTTGCCCATCAACTAGCTGTACATAGCACCACTGATACGTCAAGGCATGGCATGCCTTTGCTAGCTGCAAGCTCATTGCTTTGGTTGGTGTTCGCTGTCATTCACGTTGAATGTCAGGCCAGTGTGCCATGCATGTCTAGCGTACGTCTGAGCTCGCAGTGATGACACATAGAGTGCTGCCACACCAAGCAAGTTGCTTGAAGCAGCCTGATCCAAGTCCTGGAGATTAGTTTCTGGTGCAGCTGTGTCAATCCGTGGGACTCCTGCTGCCAGCAGCACAAAGGCTTTGTGCTGCTGTACAGCGTGCGGCATGCCGCCAATGTGTGCAAGTCTGCAAGACTCCGCATTGTGTAGCTGCCATGCACTCGTATCATGATGTGCACGCCGCATTGGTTCTGACGTTGTGCTACAATATCCAAGTCTATGCTGCAGTGCTGTACAGCACTGCAGGATGGGAACATGATCTCTGCAGTAGTACCGTACTGCACGTGACTTGCGCACCCACACGTGCATTACAGCAGAGTAGCATGCCATGTGAAGTTCACTGAGTGTAAGGTGAAGTTGACTTGGTGAGCTGTTGGATTGCCAAGCTGGGTCGGCTGTGTGCAAGTCTGCAAGACTCCGCAGCCCACTGGAGTGTGCCAATGTGGCACTGGCAGTGACGGTGTTGTATGTAGCGCTCTCGGGCATGCGTCGTGTGCTACACGGCTCGCCAGTGCCAGGCAATCGCCTGCCAATATGTTCCTGGTTTCACTCATGATGTTCGTGGCTTGCCATGTTGGCACTACTAGAAGCACACTGCGCAGTGCACTGTGGAAAGTACGTAGTACAGTACTGTACTGCTGATGTTCATTGCTTGCCAAGTTGGCATGAGTAGCACACTGCATTGTATACTATGCATTGTGACTGCGTAATACAGTGCTGTACTGTTGTAGACGCGCCATGGCGTGGGCTCTGTCTTCTGGTGTGCGCGATGTTGCTTGCCTGAGCAGCAGCAGCGTACCCAGTGCAGTGCAGGATGAACATATGTTGATTGCACAGGCAGGCAAGTTGTGTACAAAATGTTTGCACTGCTTGCAGCGCGAGTCTTTACTGGGTCATGCCATGCCATGCCTAGTGCCACTATGGCATCAGGTTCAAGTACTAGAATAGTCATCATTACTGGCTGATCAGCTCTCATGCGACCCGGGCTACCAGACTTGTAGTGCTGTGGTTGTCTGTTTTCGAGGCCAAGCTCGAGCAGTCGCTGCCTGTGGTGAGCACCTGCGCTGTGTGCAAGTCTGCAGGACTCCACAGGGCAGTCTGTGTCCGGCACACGGCCTGGACAAGGATCAAGTTGTCAAGGTTGAAATGCAGGCTGCTCAATGTGCTCAAAAGCGGTCTTGGCTTGGCTTGCCTGGCTTTTTGCTGGCTCTTGGCCATGTCAGTGCAACGCCAGTGGTGTGCTGCTCTAGTGTGCAAGTCTGCCAGACTCCACAGAGGCCCCGCCACTGGCGCAACGCATGCCATGCGGGTTGAGTGGCACTCAACCAACTCAGTACAACTCGGAGTCGGCTAAGTGCAGATCTGAGTCATCATTACTGGCTGCTCAACTCAAGTCATGTTGCTTCGAATCCCTGTTTGCGTGGTTGGCCGCATGACAGTTTCATGAGTTATGGTGTACTGCCCGGCGTCCCACTGTGGCGGCGACCCACGCAGCCCAGGGCGCGCGGCCTGCACAGCATTGATGTGCCATACTAGTAGCATATGCATACGCTCCTCACTTTGCACTGCGACGACTTTGCACAGTCGTCATCATCTTGAGTTGTAGATATCCACCCAGCTCCACAGCACTTCACTGAGTCATGATGACTGTTGCATGCAAGTCCTGTGGACTCTGCAACATCTTCTTGAATCTGTTTGTTGATAATCCACTCAGTGCCGGCGGCAGCACGAGCGCAGCCTAGCAGGCTCGGTCAAGGGTGGTGAGAGTTAGTTCTGCCAGTGTGCACCACGCTGCCAGCAGTGTTGTGTGTTCAATGGTTGCATGCAAGTCCGTACTACTGAGTCAAGACTCTGCAACCATTCCCATGGCATCTCAGATGACCAAGTTGTTGGCCCAACCGCGGCGGCATGGTGTGCAACTGTGAGCAGCTTTGATGCATGCGAGTTTGTACGGCTCCAGAATGGAGCCACAAGCCTTGTAGTGCACGGAAGTTTTACAAGCCATACGACTGATGGCACGAGGTAACAGCCGCTGTTGGTGACCAGAGGACACGTCATCACTTATCATCGTGCCGTGATGCAAACACGCACAGGCTCCTACACCACGCACCGCCGGCACCACATGGCGGCCATGCTGTCATCCACCATGGATGGCCATGATGATCGTGCAACGTGTGTATGTGTCATACATCACTCGTATGCCGCATGTGCGCCACATTGGCACAGCATAAGCTTGCACACACAGCTGGAGCTCATGTGCTCTTGCGTTCACATGCCGCGTGCGACATCATGCGCGTCGCAAGCAGCAGGTAAGGCAAGGCCTGTCTGCCACCAGCACTGCTAGTCAGGCTGTCACGCCTGCAACTCCATGCGAAAGCGGCTGCAGCTCGAGCAGAAGCTGTTGCCACATCAAGAACACGCGGTCCAGGTGGTCACGTTGGGCAGAAGAGAACCTATGCTGCGGTGCACGACAGAGACCGCTGATAAAACAACACCCAAGGCGTTGATCGTGCGCCGCTTATTCAGCGGCAGCAGCACGCCATGGCTTGGCCACGCAACTGCATCAACAAACATACGATGCCGCAACAAACATAAGATGCCGCAGCCGGTCAGCTACTGCAGTCATCTAGAATACATGTCACGTCAACAGGCTGCACCTGCACCAGCTGCTGCCACTCATCATTCGCTGTCATCTGAGATGCAGATAACATCAGCAGCCTGCTTCTCCATTGTATTCCCTCCTCCTTCCGCTGCTGCTGCTGCTGGTGCTGCTACGCGTGGCTGCTGCCGTGTCATGGCAGCAGGTGTGGTGCCGTTAAGCCGCAGCCGCCTGGCAGCAGGCCGCTTGCCAGCTAAGCTGCAGCCGGCCTCGCCACCGCCACTGCTGCTGCCGCTGCTGCTGCCGCTGCTGGTGTGCATGCTGCTGCTGCTGCCGCCACCGTCATCAGAGCTGCAGAGGTTGTAGCAGCAGCCATCTGCTGCTGCTGCTGCTGCTGTCGCTGGCTCTGGTTGCACAGGTGCGCCAATGCCAGGAGCAGCAGCAGCAGCACTGGTGGGTCTGCTGCCCCTCCTGGTGCGCTTCAGGGGGCTCTGCTGCAGGAGCAGGCCAGCAAGCAGACAATGGGAATCATGAGTGCATCTAGAGTGCGCCAGTTTGTTCACAAACAACACACTAGGACTCGAGAAGTGAGTGAAATAGATGAGCTTCGCATGCACTGATGCATGGGTATGGTACGTGCCGTCAGTGCCACGAAACACAGGTACCACACATTACGGTGCATGATCACAAACAGAAATAACAGCTGAGCTGAGCGGACACCCACCAGCTGCAGACGTTTGAGCAGGGGCACCGGCGAAGGTGAGGGTGACTCATCAACAGCAACTGCATCAGCATCAGACGCCTCACACAGGTCCACTGCATCCCCTGCTGCTGCTGCTGATGCTGATGCTTGCAGCTGCTGAGTAGGGCTTCTTGATGCCGCTGCTGCAGTAGCTACAGGAATAGCACCAGCAGCAGCAGCCAGCGGGCTACGCAACTGGTCGGGCTGCTGCCAGTCTTGCTGCAGCAGCTCTGCAAATGATGGCAATGCCTGCTGCTGCTGCTGCTGCAACTGCAGTTTTTGATCTACATGTGTCTGGTGCTGCGCTGCTGAGGCTGGATCCTGCTGCTGCTGCTCTGGTGGCTGCTGCTGCTGCTGCTGCAACAGCAGCTCCTGCAGCTGCAGCAAGTCACTCGGCAACGCCAGGTGTGGGTACGCCATCGCCAAGTGCCCTGCCAGCTGCGACAAGGCAGGCAGCGTGGCTAGAGTAGGTGCCTCAGCTTCTGCTGAGGCAGCTGCTGACACAGCAGCAACCACCTTGCTGCCCCTGCTGCTACCAGCCCTGCTCGGCTGCTGCTGCTGCTGCCGTCGACGCGGCTGCTTTGCTGCTGCTGCCGCCGCTGCTTGCGAAGAAGATTTGGAGCCATCCTGTGCCTCGGCAGCCGCAGCCGCAGCAGCAGCCGGCCGGCGTTTGGACCGTACAACAGCTGGCTTGGCTGCTGCTTTGCACTGACCGCCATCTGACACCCGCTCCTCGCTGCTAGCACGCGCTGCTGCTGCTGCCAGCTGACGCTTTCTGGGTTTGCTGCTGGTACGCCCTGCTTCTGCTGCTGCCGCTGCTGCTGATGTAGCGGTTTTGCTAGCTTTGCTGCCCTTGGGCTTCTTCTGCCTGCACAAAGAACCACACGCATGCAACCCATAAATTCAGGGTCTGGTTGATTAGGGGTTGAAAGACGCGCATGCACCACACGCACAAGGGAAGCTGGAAGTGACTTGAACAGACCAAGCACAGAACTGCACACCAGCGTAGGCGTACTAACTGCAGCCAATCAAGCGACCCAACTGTCTGATCATAATGATGCAACTGAGTCTAGTGGCCTCGGCTGCCATTCACCTGCTGCGCGTGCCGCCCTTTGCTCGAGCCTTGGCTTCTGCTGTGCCTGCACCATACGGCTGCATGCCTCTCAACAAGGCCAGCCACACCAGCGGCTGCCCACAGCACACACACCGCCCACCAGCCGGCATGCTGCAGCTGCTGCTGCTGCTGTTTAGGCTGGTGTTTGCCGCACCCTGCTGCTGCTGCTGGGTGAGCAGTGCAGCTGCCAGGCAGTCGATGTGGAAGGTTGCCGCGCAGCTGCTGCAGCTGAGCATGAAGCGGTCGATGGCGCGGCTGCAGCAGCCGCAGCGGCTCGACGCTGACCTGGCAGCCTGCAGGAAAAGGAGACAGCAAAGCAAAGCACGCAGCAGTGACTCAGCATTAAGAATAGACGCTAGCGGCGTATGAACACGTGCACCGGCTGGACGCTGACCTAGCAGCCTGCAGGAGGCGCAGCGCAGGCAGGGAACGAAAGCGGTGGAGGTACGCGTAGGCAGTCCCAAGACTGGATTGCATGCACCACCCAGTGTGACCACAAAGTTGCAAAAGGAAGACAGCAGTTGTAGCAGATAGGCAGCAGGCACAGCACGCTCAGACTCTCATAAGCACTGGTGCACATGCGTGTTTTCAGAGCAGTCCTACGCTCCCAGCCTTGCAACAGTTGTGAACCCTGCAGGCATGGTGCTACAACAGCACTGAGCGCAGTAGTAACTCCATCACCAACTAGGCATGCCATCTACAGCATCCACAAACAGAAGCACAACCACCCAACCCCCCTGCCTACCTGCGATGCAGCGGCATCAGCTGCCATAGGGCTGGCTGCCCGCTTGCCCCGCTCTTTGTCACAGACCTTGCAAGCAGCAGCAGCTGCACTGCGGCCACGCCCCACTCCCGGCTCACTTTCAGCGCCGTTGCTGCTGCTGCTGCTTGATGCAAGCAGCTGCACTTCACTGCCGCTGCCGCTGTTGCTTTCCTGCCGCTGCTGCGTCTTTTTCTGCAAGCGCTGCAGCCGCTGCCACAGCGCCTCATCTTCATCATCTTCCTCCTCGTTATCTTCATCATCTGCATCCTCATCAAGCTGCTCCTGCAGCAGCTGCTGCTGTTCTTCATCTGCCTCGTCAGCTGCGTCAGCTGATCCATCTTCGTCATCCTTATAACTATCCTCATCCTCATCGGTGTCCCCCTGCTGCTCGTTGTCGTGCAGGCTGGCAGGCAGCGCCTCCATGGGGGCCACCAGCACCTGCATGTGAGGCGGGACAGCGGGCGCACCTGCAGCAGCAGCAGCAACAGCAGCAGCAGCAGCAGCAGAAGCAGCCGCAGCGAAAGCTATGAACCCATGACCATGAACACTAGATCAGCGCCTCACGGCACCTGCCAGTTGCTACTGATCAAGCTGCAACGGTTGCCGCTTGAGCGACGATGAATGGTGTTCATGCTCGACCGTAGCAGAATACTGCGCTGCTGTAACCACATCTGGCTCTGCAACTGCTGCTGCTGCTGCTGCTGCTGATCCTGGCGTTCCACCCGCTGTGTACAAATGCCCTACCTTGGGCAGGACGCATGCAGCTCTCAGAAGACAGCTGGCGCTGCTGCTGCTGCTATTGCCGGACCTCTGCCTGTGTTTAGAAAGAAGCAGGGAAACCCCACTCCTGGCCCTAGCAGGGTTTGAACTCCCGCCAAAGGGTCGCAGGCTGGTGCCCATGAACCACTGTGCTACTTAGGCCGGGTTCCTTAGCTACACTCAGCAAACAGTCTGTTATCATGACAGATGCTTGCCACTACAACGCTCGCACGTTGTATGGGGAGATGCACCCCTAGCTTGTTCGAACCTTGGGCCGTGCAATTTCACGTAAGGCATGTATACCTGGGGTGTAAAGTTCACTGGTTTAAAAAGAAGCAGGGAGACCCCACTCCTGGCCCTAGCAGGGTTTGAACTCCCGCCAAAGGGCGCTGCTGCTATTGCCGGACCTCTGCCTGTGTGCAACCGCTCACCCTTAGGCAGGGCGCTGTGCTGCTGTGACAGGAACTGCTGCGGGGTGCATATGATATTGGCGGTGGAGATCTGCATGCTGAGGTTTCAGAGGGACCGATTGTTGCATTCACAAAAGGCAGGAACCTGGGGTCATTCTTAGTAAAGGCCAGTCACTGACTGGCCGTTTTTGGGTGAGGTCACTGGCCATGTTGCCAGTGGCTCTCACCCTGTGTTCATCATCAAGACCTCATGGTTTGCTTTTGCAGTGCAGTATTGTACAGGGTTTGAGCCACTGGCAACATGGCCAGTGACCTCACCCAAAAACCTGCACCCTGTTGTTGTGTGCTTCTGATGGCGAGTATTTGTTGATTCTGTCCGTGTTCACAGGATTGAAGCCTGATGAAGGGTGAAGAGCCCGAAACGCGTCACTTTCCATGTAATACGACAAAACAGAGTCAACAATAGTCTGAACTTGTCTCAACAGTAGCTGTAGCCAGTCGCATTACGCTGTTGCTTTTCAAACCGCTCACCCTTAGGCAGGGCGCTGTGCTGCTGTGACAGGAACTGCAGCGTAAGCGGGTAGTAGCGCCATGGTGAGGCACACAGCATGCCCAGCAGCAGCCGGATCTGCAGCCACACAGCACACAGCAGAGATCCCGCAGTGCCAACGCATGGGTGAGTTGTTTGTAGCTGCGCTCCCATGTTTCAGAAGTCACTAGACCATATGCTGCAGCAGCAACGCATACCCACCCTGCCCAGGCACTGCTGCGCGCTGGTGTGTTCCTTATGTCACCCAGCAGCAGCCCGCCAGCTAGACTTGCAGGCAGATGCATTTTGTTGCAGGTGCATCATGTGCCACAGGTGCAGCAGTGAGCACAAGCTGAGGTAGTATGCACACAGCCAGTCAAATGTGCGGCAAAGCAGCACAGATGTTGTGATGCATTGCGTTGCTTGCACCTCGCAGCACGTCACCCGCCACTCCTGTGCGTTGCAGTGTCTTCACAAGCTGAACAACAAGCCAAAGGCAAGCACATAACTGTGATCAGCCCCAAGTCAGCCGCACCTTGCCTGCCACGCCAGTGCGCTGGTGCATCTTCAGCTGCTGGTACACCAGGCGCGCCACCTTGGACTTGGTGGGGTGCTGCCACGCCCACTCAAACTGCAGCGCCTGAACCTGCAGCGGCAAACGTCAGACAAGGTGAGGCCATGTTGGCTGCACTGGAGGGGGTGATATCTGCCTGCAGCATCGCTGGCACCCAACTGTGCTGCATGTGCACTGTCTAGCCTTGAGCTGCGCTAGCCAACTTTGCTCCTTGCAGGCCAGTCTCCCCGTGTACACAGTCACTAGGGGACGTGCCAGCAAGGCAGGCACTTTCTGCCGCAGCCTTTGGCGATGTACCCCAATTCATTCAAAACACCCAAGCTGAATGTTTGCACTTACATCTGTGGGGAAGCCATACACAACAAGCACCATCTCCCAAGGCCTGCCCCTGCAGGATGCAGCAGCAGCAGCAGAAGCAGCAATTGCGCGACTTCAGATTCAATTTGATGCAGCGGCAGCACTGACTAGACTTGAATGTTGCAGCTGGTGTGCTTTCGCCTGTCAAGAGCAGCCGCGCACCTTTTTGTTGTCCATGCGCCGTTCACCAGCTCCCCATTGTGTTGCCGCAACCGCCGCTTAGGGTTGACGGTGTACCTGCAGCAGCATGTATGACTGATATTTGGTTGTGCATCAACAAGCTTGGCTTGCCAGTGCACCACCTTGCAGGCGTTGCAAACCTCAAGCAAGTGCGGGTGTGCGCAGCTGTGCATGTTCATAGCGTTCCTGCACACATGTGCCGCCACTGCCACTGCTGCTGCTGTTGCAGACAACTTGAACAAAGCTGCTTCCTAACAGCTATTGATCTGTACATGTGCCCAGCCACCTCTTGCTTGCTCACCCTATGTAGGTCCGGATGCGTGCAGCAGGGGCCAACGAGTGCAGCAGGTAGCAGCCATAGAAGTTCCTCATGTGACCCAGCACCAGCGCAGCACGGCTCTGTCACCACATCACCACAAGACTGACCGCTCAAACTTCGTGAAGCTGCACAGACATGCCCAGAATGTCAACAAAGCAACCTCCAAGGCTTCACCACCTCAGCTGCTGTTGGCGACAGCTACCGTCGTGCTGATCAAACATATGCGTAACGATACCATATGTCATGCGCAAATGTAACACTTCAAAAACCTCACGCCACAGATACCAAGCAGCTTTGCAGTGCGGTGTTTTGAGCTGCGGGTTTATGCACCACGATCTGTTGCAGCATGAACGAATCAATAGCTCACTACAGATTCCATGCGTTCAATTGGTCTATAAATTTGTATGGTGAAGCTGAGGTCACTTCGCACTGGCGACTTGACCAGTTGCATCCTTGTTCGTGACGAACTCGCTGTGTTACCTGCCCACAAATGTTGTATTGATCAAAACAACAGAACTAGTCTTGCAACGTCGGCCCGTGGGTCATTCAGCTTGGGGCATGAAGTCTCTGCTGCTCGGAAGCAGCTTTGAGTCCAGCCAGATGCAGGCGAGAATGCATCCTCGGGGTACAGCACAACCATGCAGGTGTGTTCATGGTTGCAGTAACGCGGTCATGCCCAATGACAGCAGCAGCAGCAGTAGCAGTAGCAGCAACATGACATTACCTATGTGTGCCATGCCTTGCAGGCATCTAAGCAGTTCAGCGGCAGCTGGGCTGCTGCAGCCATCACTCAGCAAGTGCCGGTTCCCTGCTGCTAAGGTAAGCACTGGCCATGGACGCCGCAGCGCTCATCACCACCCTCAAGTGTTGGGGGGTTTCCATGCCTTTCACTTCTGCCTTGCCTCAATTGGTGTGCGTTCCCATTCATATCCATTGCACGATAACACTAGCAGCTCCCTGTCGGTGTTTGGCAACCTCGCTGGTGCTGACAGTCAACCCCTGTGTTGCGTGTACTCATACAAACTGCAGGGCAAGCAGCTATCGGCTGTGATGCGCTTGGATGCCCCTATCACCACCAGCAGCAGCAACGGCAGCCAGCCAGCGTTGTCATTCCCTGCTGCGGTCACAAGTTCAAGCAGTGACAGCAAGAGTTCTGCTGCCACATCACAGCAGGCGCTGCAGCGCGGGGAGCGGGATCCTGATCAGTTCATACAGCAGCAGAACAACGATAACCAGCAGCGCAGGGCTCTACCTCCGCAGCTGTGGAAGCGGTGCCGTGCATTGGTGCAGCAGGGGCAGTGCCAGGCAGCTGACTCGCAGCTGTGGGGAGCCATCATGAACATCCGCTCACTGCAGCAGCTGCAGCTGGCTGCTGACACCCTGACAGAAGAGAACCTGATGCGGCCTGCTGCTGTGGCAGCACTTCTGGTGCAGCTGGGCATGCTCGTGACGCGGCAGCAGCGGCAGCAGCAGCAGCTGCAGCAGCAGGACTCGCGGCAGCAGCAGGAGCAGCAGGCGGTTGAGGCAAACCGGCAGCGGCAGATGCGCAAGAAGCAGCACCAGCAGGAGAGCATGCAGCGCGAGCAGGCAGCGCAGGAGCAAGCCAAGGCAGCAGCAGCGCAGCAGACGCGGCATGCATTGATTGAGCGGTTGCAGCAGCAGCCTGAGTCTGCGCGGCACCAGCTGCTGCTGCGCAGAGTGCTTGAGCAAGAACAGGAGCATGAGGAGCAGCAGCAGCTGCAACGCTTGACAAGGCACCAGCAGCCGCAGCAGCAGCACGAGCAGCGTCTGGGTGACCAGGCTGAGCAGCAGGTGGACAGCCTTACTCAGCAGCTCACAGAGGCATTGCAGCCGGATCATCCCGCACAGCCAGCAAGAACAACAGCAGCAGCACCAGCAGCAGCAGCAGCCACTAGCACTGCATCGGGGTTACCACCTCATGTGATGGCATCTCAGCAGCAGCAGAAGCGGCTGCTGAAACGGCTGCTGGCGCAGCTATCCGAGGTTGATGCGTCAGGCCTGAGCCCGCAGCAGCTTGGCTTGCTGTCGCACCGGCTGGCAAAGCTGGGCGTTACTGACACCGAGCTACTTGCAAAGCTGCAGCAGGCTGGCAGCAGCAGCATGGCAGAGCCTGCACGGCTAGTGCCGATGCTGTGGGGCTTTGCGAAGCACCAGCAAGCTGGCAGCAGCAACGGCAGCAGCAAGCGTGGTGGCAGAGCTGCTAGCAAAGGCCCGCAGGGCCGCAGCAGCAGGGGTAGCAGCCCAGCTAGTAGCAGCAGGCAAGTGCAGCCTGCAGCTGTGGCAGCAGCACAGGTGCCGCTGCAGCATCTATCGACTAAGCAGCAGATGCAGCTGTTGCGGCCAGTCCTGCCCCAGCAGCACGCGGCAGCAGCAGCAGCAGCGCAGAGTCAAGGTGTCCCTGATCCTGCTTTTGTAGATGCCTGGCTAGATGCCTCAGCGCCGAACCTAGCGGGTTTCAGCGCCAGCGAGCTAGCTTCTAGCATCTACAGCCTTGCTCTGTTAGGTCACACTCCACCGGAAGCCTGGCAGGATGCATTCTTTGCTGCCAGTCTGGCTGTTATTCGCACCGCCAGTGCCCAGGACCTGAGCAACATGCTGTGGGCAATGGGCACGCTGCAGCTGCAGCCACCTGGCACCCCACCAGCAGCAGCTGACGCAGCAGTGGATGAGCACACGGCAGCAGTGGATGCAGCAGCTGCTGCCGCGACTGCTGCTGCAGCAGCTGGTGCTGGGCCTGCAGGCGCGTGGCAGGCTGCCGAGGGTGTTGCAGGTGCCAGCTTGGGGGTGGCTGGGGGCAGCTGGTGGGGGCAGTTCCAGGTGGCGTGCATTGCTGTGCTGTGGGACTTCACAGGTGGGACGCGGCTGTTATCTCATGACATTGCGCTTGTCATATGACTCACGTGATCTGAACAATGTCACAGCAGCCAGGATATAGCTCTTTTGGCCGGTTCTAATCAATAAGCAGGGCACGCAGCTGTGTGTGAATTTGCTAGGGTCTGTGCTGTGCGTGCCATAGCTTGTGTTTGTACAGTGCTGGCTGTGCTGTGGAGGTTGTGCCCAGGGTGTAGAGTGGACATCAGTCATTATGCGTCCCTGAAAGCAAGCTTTTCTATGCCCTGCAACACCTCAGCACTCTTTTCACTTCAGCACCACACATGTTCACGCGTTGGTGCCCTGCCGCCATCCGCTGCTGCTGCTGCTGCTGCATCGCAGGTGTGGGCATCGCCAACCTGATCTGGGGAGCTGCGCGGTTGGGCCTGTCCCCCTCGCCGCAGGTTGGCCGGCTGCTGCTGTGGCAGGCGCAGCGCACCTTTGCAGGCATGGACCTGCAGCTGCTGTCCAGCTGTGCGTGGGGCGTGGCCAAGCTGCGGCTGCAGCCAGGGCTGCACTGGCTGCACAGGATGGGGCGCCGGGTGAGTGGCTGGCTGTGTGCTGCTGCTGCTGCCCTGGGTTGTGTCAACTGGAACCTGTCAAGCAGCTTGTGCCAGCTGCCTGGCTGCGAGCGGCTGGCTGTTGCTCTGGGTTTTTGGTTGGGAGGAGTGTGCATGTTTTTTTAGCATAGCCAGTCGCCAGCAGCAGCATGACCTGCAGCTGCTGTCCAGCTGCGCGTGGGGCACGGCCAAGCTGCGGCTACACCCGGGGCTGCACTGGCTGCACAGGATGGGACGGCGGGTGAGTGGCTGGCCGTGGGCTGTTTGCTGTGGGTTGGGCTGGAAGTGCTGTGTGTGGTGTGTGCATGCGGCTTGCAGCAGTCTGCGTGGCAGAAACAGCGGCGCCTAAAATTACGCAAACGCCCGCTTTGGGTGCGGGTGTGCTTGCCCTGTGCAAACATCATTATGGTTTACAATGTGTGCTGTGTTGCATCATTCTGCGTGTAGGTGCGCCACCTGGCTCCCAGCTCCATCACGCCCAGCCTGGCCAGCAGCCTGCTGCTGTCATTCGGTGCGCTGCACTACTGCCCGCGCATGTGGCTGGGACGCTTCCTGCACACGCTGCACCCACACCTGCCGGCCTTCACACCTCGCGACATCGCCAACACCTACACAGCGTTTGAGCGCATGCTGTACGTCCCAAAAGACGACTGGCTGTTTGACTTCCAGATGGAAGCACGGCTCGCGCTGCCAAAGTGCGGTGTGCAGGAGCTGCTGAGCATCGCGCGTGCGCTGAGCGTGCTGTCCAACAACGTAGCTGCGTACCGCGTGGAACCGGACTTCCTGGTGGTGCCGGTCTAACGCGCGTGATCGCAGCCCTGCTGACTGCGCAAACCTGGCGCAGAGCCTGGTGTACCTCAAGGCGGCGCCGGGCACAGGGCTGCTTGCAGGACTGGCAGCAGCGTTCAACGCACGGCTGGGTGATGCCAGCGATGATGATGTGGTTGGCATGCTGTGGGCGGTGGGTGCGTTCTGGCGCAGCAGCAGTGAGTGCTTGTGGCTGCGGCAGCACCCGGAGCTCGTGCGGGAGCTGATCAGCAGGGTAGGCGCGGCGATGGGGCGGCTGGGGCCGCTGCAGTTGAAGCGTGTGGTTGCTGCTGTTGCAGCGATGAGTGTGAACCCTGGGCAGGCGTGGTTGGCTGCACATGAGGCAGCAGTAGTGGCGCAGCTGCCAGAGATGTATGCTGCGAGCTTGGAGCAGGTGCTGTGGTGTTACAGGGGGCTAGGGTACAGCGCAAGTCACGGAAAGCTGCTGCAGGAGGCGCTGGCAGTGCAGCAGGAAGCGCTGCGGCGCCAACAGCAGCAGCAGCAGGCTGCTGCTGCGGTGCAGGAAGCTGAGCAGTGGCGGGAGTGGCAGCGGTAGCTGTTCCGTTTGTGTAGCATCAGTGCTGCTGAGCACTGTCAGTGCTGAACCTGGAGTTCACAGCATGTGGTGATATCAATATGTGACTGAGGTGCACCTATAATTCGCGCTGGTTTTGTGTAGTTGCTGTCGTGAGTACATGGTTATGTGGTGGTTCGTGCTGGGAGTCTGTGAAAGTATGTTGCTGCTGTGCAGTACTGGCGGTTGCTGCCACTGCAATTGAGACCTTGTTCCTGGGCTGGCTTATAGATCCTTACCATCAGCCAGGCCTTGTGGTCTCGTTTGCTGTCTTTACACTTCTCATCGTCGCGCGCTGGCCAGCTTGGGTTATGTAAATGACATTGTGTCAGGATCCGTCATGTCGAGTGCTGCCTCAGTTTACTCGACATGCTAGTTCTGGCAGAGCTGTTGACATGCGTGGATTGGTTGTTCAACAAGCGCTGCCGCAATCAAGGCCGTGTTCTGCAGAGAGGAGTACAGACGTCTATCCTGCTCACCAAGTGGCACTTTTCCCTTTTGGAACGCTGCGCGTAGCTGCAACTAGCCGTGATGGCTGCCTTTTCTACCGCTGTCAAGCTAGGGGATCTGAACGACTTCATAGCGCCAGCACAGGCGTGCGTGGTTTCGCTACAAGGCCAGAAGCCAGCCACAAAGACAGATGCGCCATCCCTCAAGGTGATGCTCGGCATTTGCAGGTTTATAAGTGACCGTTGCTTGGTTATACGATGCTGATCTGTGCCCATGCGCTCTGTCATGTGCTGATGTGTTGGTACTGCTTGCTGCTGCAGGAAGGCCAAGACGGCCTGAAGCTGAACGTGCGGGCCAGCAGCAAGCGTCAGGAGCCCGAATTAGAGCCTGCGGAGACCAAGAAGAAGACAGGTTTCCAGCAGACCATAGTAGATGATGACACTCAGGCAGTAAAGGTCAGCTTGAATGACTGCCTGGCATGCAGTGGCTGCGTCACATCAGCAGAGACCGTTCTGCTGCAGCATCAGTCCCTCAAGGAGTTTGTGGCAAAGTGCGGCGACCCTGACACCATCGTGGTGGTGTCTGTGTCACCTCAGAGCAGGGCATCTCTGGCAGGTGAGAGCAGCTGCAGGCGGCTGCATGCACAGCATGCAGTAGCATGGGTAACAGGTTCATCATCTGCTGCAGCAGCGCTGTATACTTTGCATGCTGGTGCCGACAACGTCGCAGTTGGTTAGGCCACTGGTACACCGGTGTACCAGTGACCTGCATTGCTCACCCTGACATTGCCTTGCTTGCTTGCATGACCGTACACGGCATCACACAGCATGCATGACCTAGGCATGACATGTCTGCCCCTGCTTGTGTACGTGCTGCTGCGTTGCCCCTTGCAGCGCTACACGGCTTGTCACCTGACGATGTGCAGGGCAGGCTGTCCACGTTCCTGAAGCACCAGCTGAGTGTGGGGCTGGTGCTAGACCTGGGGCTGGGCTCTGCACTTGCGCTCACAGAGGCAGCAGCAGAGTTTGTGGCCAGGTGGGTGAGGGTGGGCTGGGCTCTGTCTGACAGTGTTGCGAGTTTGTTGCTGCGCCGTGACAGTGCTCGAGTGTGTTGCTGTGCACTGGCACTTACAGAGGCAGCAGCAGAGTTTGTGGCCAGGCGGGTTGGGGCATTGCAGCTACAGCGCAGGCAATGAATGCAGGGCGCATGAGGTGGCAGCGCATAAGCCGCAGTGTCGTCAAGCGTGCAGGGACAGAGGCAGCAGGCAACGAGTGTGTCGGGCATGACTACAGGAGACTGGCAATTGCCAAGCTGCTGCTGCCTGCTGCGGGCATGAACAGCGCAGAGATTGATACCAGGCAAACTGTAGCAATGCTGTCAGTCCTTGCTGTGTTTGCTGTGTAGTGTTCTGGTGCGGTGCGGTGAAACACGTGTAATAGTGTTGTCATGCAGTTAACCGAGTCAGCAGTGGTGTTGCACTAGTAGGTAATATGTCTAGAGCTGCCCTGAGCATGACGCTGTTCATTGTTTGTGTGGCGCAGGTACAAGGCTCGCCAGCAACAGCACACCTCAGCGGCAGCAAATGGCGCAGCAGTGAACGGCAGTGCAGCAGCAGGCGCTGCAGGAGCTGCTGCTGGTCCGCTGCCTGTGCTAGCGTCAGCTTGCCCTGGTAAGCATATTGCGGAAGCAACATCCTCGGTACCACTATAAGTTTCAATGGCGGCCGTTTTCTGTTGTGGTGGCGCCAGCAGCAGGTTCGACTGATTTCGATGTGCCTATGCTGGCGTCACCCGTGCTGCAATAGCCGGAAGCAAAAGTAGAAGCAGAAGCAGTGACATCAGCAGCAGCAACAGCAGCAACGCAGCACCATTGCGTGCATATGTTCCTGGTCATGTGCAGCTGCATGCGATGAGTTGCCCTGCCGCACCTCTGTATCTCACCCTGTATGTTGGTGCGCTGACTCACCCTTTGCTCATGCGGTGTTGTGCAGGCTGGGTGTGCTATGCTGAGAAGACGCACGGCAGCTACATCCTGCCCTACATCGCATCATCACGCAGCCCGCAGGGCATCATGGGAGCGCTAGTGAAGCAGCTGCTGGCGCCGCTCAAGGGCTGGCAGCCGTCACGCGTGTACCACGTCAGCGTTATGCCCTGTTATGACAAGAAGCTGGAGGCATCACGTGACGACTTTAACGTGCCAGGTGGGCGCAGTGTTGCCACTGGCAGTGGAGTTTCATAGTGTAGCTTTAGTGTAATGTCTCTGTATGCTCCACTTGTGTTGCGCATGTTGAGTGCTGCAGTCCTTCGGTGCTAAAGTGTTGCTTTCTTGGTCAACACAGGTCAACACAGGTCAACTCCAGCACGTGACACTGCCCATCATCCCCCTCCATGCATCTCTTCACCACAGCCTCTTCTTGACAGCACCCAGGAGGGCTGCTGCCTGCTGCAGCAGGTTTCTGACAGACCTGAGTACACCATACACCGTTTCCTCCGTTACGCTGCAGGCCTGTCTGTGGCGCAGGTTGACTCCTGTTCCACTGCAGCAGCTTACGCACGTGCTGCAGAGAACCTCACCACCCTCACATCTTTGTGCGTCTTCCTTGCTTGCTGCCGCAGGCCTGTCAGTGCCTGAGGTCGACTCCTGCCTCACGACAGGGGAGCTGCAGGAGTTGCTTGAGAAGCACGGCTACAAAGCCATGAGCGACCTGCCAGGCGGCAGAGCAGACAATCTGACGCAGCTGCTGCAGCAAGCGCACACCAGCCAACAGCAGCAGCTGGGGCCAGCAGCAGCAGCAGCAGCCATGAGTATGCCTGACGAGAGGTTGCGTGAGCCGCTGATGCACGCGCAGCCTGGCAGCAGTGGCGGCTATGCAGAGCACATCTTTGCTGCAGCAGCGCAGCACTTGTTTGGCGTGCAGTTGCCGCAACCTGGCCACTCAGCTGCCCCCAAGCAGCAGCAGCAGCAGCGGTTGCCGTTCAAGGTGCTGCGCAATGCAGACATCCAGGAGTTGCAGCTGCTGGGTGCTGACGGCCAGCCGCTGCTGCGCTTTGCCAAAGCTTACGGCTTCCGCAACATCCAAAGCTTGGTGCGCAAGATCAAGATGGGGCGCTGTGAGTACGATTATGTGGAGGTGATGGCGTGCCCCAGTGGCTGCTTGAATGGAGGTGGTCAGATCAAGGCTCCTGCTGGGGTCAGCAGTGCTGCACACAGTGAGCAGTTGGAGTTGCTGTTCTTCAGACAGCACGCAGTTGCCGTGATGCAGCAGCAGCCGCAGCAGCAGCAGGAAGATGGCCAGCATCATCAGCAGCAGCAACAGCAGTACAGCATCTCACCAGGTGTGGTGCGGATGCACAGCATGCCCCAGCTGCAGCATTTGCAGCCAGAGAATGGGCTCAGCAGCAGCAGCAGCAGCAGCAGCACCAGCGCCAGTGACAGCAGCTTGGGAGCAGCAGCAAGCTGGTCTTGGGCTGTGCCTGGCACTGCCAGTCCAGCATCACTTGCTGCTGTGTATGATGTGCTGGTTGGTGGCAGTCCTGGCTCAGAAGCAGCGCAGAGGCTGCTGCACACGCGCTACCACCAGCGGGAGAAGACGGTCACCAGCACTATTGCAGACTGGTAGCCCACACACAGCCTACACACACAGCACAGCAGTGCTGTGTGATGCGATGGGCCTCTGCGCTGTCTCCTGTGAGTGGGTTTGCTTGGGCTGCGTTGGCATGTGGTTGCGGTGCATATGCCTGGCTCATGCTGTTGTTTGATTCAATGTTCTCTCTTTATGCCATGCTTTGGGTATCCTGCGGCTGCTGAACGCTGTTGCTCTATCAGGTGTTGCATTGTTGTGGCTGTGGCTTTGCTTGGCATTCAAAGCTGCTAGCATTGCACTGCTCAGGGTATGTTGTTTGGGCCTGAGTAGATGGGTCGTGTGCAGCAGAGGGGCAAGGTTCGACAGCCGTTTGCCGCTTGTTGACGGCACTTTGCAACCTGCCAACATGAATCATCGGTTCCAGTGACAGCTGTGGTGGACGAACAAACTTCTTGCAAGTGTTTCACAGTTGCTTCCATGGGTGCAGGGGTGCGTTGACTAATGGCAGCACCATCCACGGCAGCATCTTTTGCTGATGTTGCCATCGGAAATAAAGCATTTGTTTGCAATACTTTTGAATGTGTTCAGTAGGCCCTGGTCGGCGGTTGCAGAAAGTTACAGGCAGCTCCCCACGGGCCGGCTGGATTAGCCATGCCGGATCCAGCGGAAACCCGGCATGGCCTTGCTCTCCTATATCAGGCGTCTCGTTTATGATGTTTCCGTATCTGAATCATATTGCATCCCGCTGCGAAATTCACTAACCCCTTTGTCAAGAGGCCCCATTCCAGATTGCACCAGCGACATGGAACAGGCCTTGGATGCTACAGCTGCGATGATGTTTCCAGAACAGCTTCGGCAAATGTTGAGTTGTCTTTAGTACCAGGTTGATGCAGCGCACCTCTCACACTGTGAGGGAGCGGT
The DNA here is from genome assembly GCA_902809745.2 of Tetradesmus lagerheimii. Lineage (NCBI taxonomy): Eukaryota > Viridiplantae > Chlorophyta > Chlorophyceae > Sphaeropleales > Scenedesmaceae > Tetradesmus > Tetradesmus lagerheimii. The sequence goes on from CADDIJ020000795.1 coordinate 166,928, forward strand.
CCCGCCAATCCCGGTGCGGTGCCGTGGCCTGAGCATTACTTCACGGCCCTTACTATTCAAGTATTGCATTCATCATTCATTCTGTTTGTTTTGCAGGCAAGGTCTGGACCCGTTCGGGAACGTGTCGATGGATGGGCTCCTGTGCAGCTTGAGGATCTGGCGCTGGAGTCGCCCTTCCTGGGCCAGATTCAAGGAGCAGACGGTACCTATAGTATGGGCATCATCATCGTACCGCCAGTGGCCAAGGGGGCGCACGAGTCAGGCGATGCCGGCAGCAGCAAAGCAGCAGCAGCCAGCAGCAGCAAGGTGCCTGCTAAGCTGCTGGACGTGGGTGAGTAGGCAATCGATGCAGGTGCAGTGATCGCTCAGCAGAAGAGACTGTGTAGTTTGTAAGCACCGGACCACATGATGCAAGGCAGTGCTTGGCTGCGCATGATTTGTAACATAGAGCAGTTAGTCAAGTTGATGCCTGCAGCAGTAGTTGCCTGCAGCAGTAGATGCCTGCAGCAACGCTCTGTATTCTGCTCTTGTAGGTCAGTCGCACCAGCAGGTTTACCTATCTTAGGCAGGTTCAAACTCACAACACTGTGCACTTGCTGCTGCCTGCAGTGAACCTTGATGTGGTGCACCTTGACAACCTCACAGAACGCACCATCTTCCGCCATCCTGGCCCACTCACCTACGACTTCATTGCCAACCTGGGCTTCCCTGAGCACATCCTGAAGATTGCGGCCAAGCAGCAGGGCGCCCTTACACCCGTGAGTGAGGAGTGCAGCAACACCCCACAGCCTGGGTGATCTTGCAGCACCGCAAGCCTGCACTCCATCTGCACACACTACCAGTGCATCATGCACATGATATGTGTCTGTGAAGCTGATTGCCAGCTGACAGCAGCAACACTGCACTGTGCATGCAGTCATGTGAAGCCAAGTGCCAGGTGACAGCAGCAACCACTGCACTGTGCATGCAGTTGTGTGACGCCAGTCGCCAGCTGACAACACTTGTTCTAGGCTGCAGCTGCCGGTGCTTAAAAAGTACTCACATAGGTGTGATGTTGCTGCTTTTGCGCCTGCAGGCTGACATGAACGACTGCCACTACAAGGGCGTGCCAGACACACAAGAGGGCGCTCCATGCACCGCGCTGCTGAAGTGCCAAACTCAGTACGGCGCGAGTGTCGCCTTTGGGACCAGTGGCCACGGCAAGAGCATGGCCAACGTGGTGACATACGACCTGGTGCTGCATGCTGTTGGCGAGGAACGCGCTAACTACCACAGCGAGGCAGCGTTTGAGCAGGTGGGTGTTGAGAGTGTGTTGTGGGTGACTGTTGCTGCATGCGTGTAGGTGCATTGCTGCTCGCTGCTTTTGGGATGCCGGACTGCCTCTGCGTGCAGGCCGCGGGCCTTAGCCGGGTTTGATAGGTTCGTGCAGTTCCAATTGCAGCTGCTGAGAGCCACTACACTACGTGCGGGCCATGGGTCTTAGCCGGATACAGTGTTGGTGGAGCACGTGCATATGGTGTTATGCTGTTGAGTGACTGTGCTGACCTGCACTGCATGTGTGTGGTGTGTTTTGCTTGGGGTGTGGGGGTGGCGCCACCACTGGCAAGTGTGCAGTCGCCTCAGTTTCCTGGAACTGAGGCCCGCTGTGCACCACTGCTGTGCTCTTTGATGCTGTGCTTCATCGCAGGTGTACCTGAAGGTGTTCCAGCTGCTTGGCGTGGGCTCCCTGCACGAGCTCGTGCTGCACCAGGCAGCGCCAATCCGCAACGCCGGCATGCGCAAGCTGTTGCTGGACACGCTGCACTGCGCAGGGCTGGACGGCAAGATCAAAGAGCTGCAGGGCTGAGCTCAGCGCATGGGCATCGATGAGAACGGCAGAGTTGTGCAGCTGCCGAGGTTTGGTGACTTGAACGCGCTGGCTCAGATGGCGCCGCAGGTAAGCCCTGGCTGCAGCTAGTTGATGTGCTTTGTGCCGCACCTTTCATTGCTTAGCGCTGGAACTCAAGACTGTCTGTCAAACAACTAGCCGTGGCGGCTCATATTCTGTATGCCAACCACCTGCTTTCTCCCAAAGAGCCCAATCTTGCAAGCCGTGATTTGACACCGCTGCTGCTGCTGTCTCGCAGGTGGGGCACCTTTCACAGCATTGCAACTCAAGGCTGTCCTTGTACTAACAAGCTGTTGCAGCTGATTGTTGTGTCTGCTAAAAGCCTTCTTTCTCCCAAACAGCTCAAATGCGCAAGCCGTCATTGACACCGCAGTTGCTGCTGTCTTGCAGGTGCAGCACCTTTCATAGCATTGCAACTCAAAGCTGTCCTTGTACTAACATGCTGTTGCAGCTGATTGCTGTGTCTGCTAACAGCCTGCTTTCTCCCAAACAGCTCAAATGTGCAAGCCGTCATTGACACCGCTGTTGCTGCTGTCTTGCAGGTGGCGCTCCTTTCATGGCAACTCAAGGCTGCCTTGTAATCACTGTTGCAGCTGATTCTGTGTCTTTCAACAAGCTGCTCTCTTCCAAAAAGCTCAATTGCAGCTTGCACAGTGTTGCAGCAGACCCGTGCATCCCAGTCACTGATTCAATGTGCTGCAGTATCAAGTCGCCAGTTTACTCCCTACTAGGCTGGTTTATCCCTCAAGCTGCTGTTGACCCCTCTGCTGCTTGCTGTGCTGCAGGTCAACGAGCCAATTGACCCCGCCATGGCAGCTGCAGCACCAGTGCAGGTAGGACGTCAGCCTAGCTGGCCTAGGACAGCTTATGCACAGCGCATCTAGCACTTTGCAGGTGTCAGCCCTACGATAACAGATCTCTTGCGGCAGCTTGCACAGTGTTGCAGCGGACCCGTGCATGCCAGACATTCAATGTGCTTTTGTATCAAGTTGTCAGTCTGCTTCCTGCTAGGCTGGTTTATCCCTCAAGCTGCTGTTGACCCCTCTGCTGCTTGCTGTCCTGCAGGGCATGCCGCAGTTTGACCCGCACCAGGAGGCTGCAGCAGCAGTGGAGGTGGGACATCAGCCTAGCCTGTTACCGCATGCCATCGCGTCTTGCACTTGCAGTTGTTTGCCCTGCAGTAGTAGGCAGCTTGCTCAGTGCTGCGGCAGACTTATGTAATACCTTACACATGAATAACGCAAGTACTGTTTTTGGGACCAACCCAAGCTGCTGTTGACCCCCCTGTTGCTTGCTGTCTTTCCTGCAGCCCATGGCGCCGTTTTTCTTCCAGCTGGAGGCTGCCGCAGCTGCGCAGGTGGGCCTGGCCTATTACTGCATTGGCCCGTGCTCATAACGTCTTGCTTTGCAGTTGTAGGCCTGCATTACATGGCAGCTTGCTCAGTGCTGCGGCAGACCCATGTAAAACTCTGCTCATTCATAGTTTGCATATTGTTTCAGCCACCAAATCAAGCTGCTTTATCTTGCAAGCTGCTCCTGACACCGCTGCTGCTTGCTGTCCTGCAGGCGTCTGAGGACAGCCCGTACGTCAGCAGCAGTGAGGACAACGATATGATATGGATCTGGACTACAACCCACACTTTGACTTCAAGCAGGAGGCTGCAGCAGGATGGAAGGTGGGACATCGGCCTAGCCCTGGTTTTGAACTGCTCAATGCCCAGCGCATCTTGCACTTGCAGCTGTTGAAATCGCAGGGTGAACTGCTCAATGCCTAGCGCATCTTGCACTTGCGGTTGTTGAAATCGCAGGGTGAAGTGCAGGGTGAGGCAGCTTGCAAAATGTTGCGGCAGATACATGCATCCAGTGATTCACTGCAATGCTGTAACTCATAGCTTGGCAAGCTAGTTCCTGCAACGTGCGGCGGCTGCACAACCTGGCTGCTCAACCCTCTGTTACTCTGTTTGTGCTTGCTGCTCCGCAGGCTCCCAAGGGCAAGCGCAGCAGCAGCGGCAAGAAGCAGACGCAGGCGCAGGCAACCGCCAGCAAGGCCCAGCGTCGCAGCGGCCGCAAGGCAACCACACAGGGCAACCAGCCCGGCATCAACAAGCGGCCTGCAGCAGCCAAGGCAGCAGCGGCCAAGCGGGCAGCAGCAGAGCCAGCAGCCAGGCGACCAGCCAAGAAGGCAGCAGCAGCAAAGCCAGCAGCCAAGCGGGCACGAGCTGCGGCAGCAGCAGCAGAGCCAGCAGCAGCAGAGCCAGCAGCGGCCAAGGCAGCAGCAGCAGAGCCAGCAGCGGCCAAGGCAGCAGCAGCAAAGCCAGCAGCCAAGCGGGCACGAGCTGCGGCAGCAGCAGCAGAGCCAGCAGCAGCAGAGCCAGCAGCAGCAGAGCCAGCATGCTGGCTGCTAGCAGCAGCCGAGGCAGCAGCATCTGAGCTGGTTGATGACGACTACAAAGATTTTTTCGATGACCCCATTGACGTCATCAGCCGCTACGGCTGCCTGCGTGGCACAGAGCTGGTGCAGCTGGTTGTGTTCCAGCTGGCTGAGTCTGAGCTGGCTGAGGGTGAGGAGCCGTGCGCAGCAGCTGCTGCTGAAGAGGCGCGTGTGATGGGTGCAGCAGCCAAGGCTATGATGATGCTCAAGTCTGATTGAAATTGAAGATGAGCAGTTGGTGCAGCGGTGAGCACAACGTACAGCCTTGCACTTTGCACGTTGGTGTGCTGTGTGGCGGCTGTGAAATGCTGCGTGATGGAGCAGGTTTGGTTGCATTAGGCGGATCAAAAAGTTCCTGACCACCTGCAGGAAAGCACCCTAGGTATTTATTAATGGTGCTGCTGCATGGTTGTGCAAGTAGCATGCTGTGAAACAGCCACCAAGATGTTGGCACACAGCAACGTGCAAATATCTTCACTTGTCCCTGCAGCTGCTAACTCATGCTGAGTTTCTGCCAGGTGATTGGTTGATGTAGCACACGCTCTCATGCAAGGTGTGTGCCAGTGGTATCACAAGAAACTTCATGCATTCAAGTTGGCTGAGAGACTGCGCTGACCTGGCTGTGCTCCGCTCAGTGATAGATCTGTCAGCCATTAGAAAGATGTTTGATCCTGTTGCGACATCTCTGGTTGCTTACAAAGGGTTTTCGCCTTGCGTTGTTGCTAACAGCTTTGTGACACAAAATAATGTTATTTTTAGCTTGCTGCTTTGCAGCATGAGTTCTGGCAGCATGTTCATAGCTCACAACCCCTAGTAGAAGCAGTAATCTGCAAACCTTGGTATCCAGATGCCTGCTTGTACTTAGCCTTGTCAGTTTTCAGCGATAGTGTACAGTTTGCTTTTGTCATGGTGCCCTGTCGCTACTTGTCTAGTACTACTCATGTACGGGCAGCGCTCCTGCGTCACTGGCAGCACGCCGGTCGTCTTCACATCGTCAAGGGTCCACCTAGTGGCCACGGCAACCTGGAGTATGTATGGCTGTGCATCTACCGCACGCCTGGCCTTCGGGCATCTACGCTTCTACCTGACTACCGCGCGGAGGAAGGCTGTGTCAGCTATGTGCGCAGCTAGGCTGGAGTTCTGGAGAGTGGGGTGTGATGTCTTGGGTGGTCGCGTTACCGGCATTCACTCATGTTTCGATGTATGCCTAGGGGGGGTAGTGGCTCCCTTCACTACTGCCTGTGGTGCAGCGCATCATTCTCTTGTTATTTCAGCAGTTCTCAGCAGTTACACAGAACCTTGGACATGCCAGCAGCATATTTACAGCAGTGCATGACCAACAGCCTGGCATCAGCTTGGCAGCAGCCCCTCATACGGCAAGGCCCCTTATTGCGCATGTCAGCTGTCATGCCGTTTGTGCAGTGTTTGCCGAGCACGCAGCCTGCAGCCCTGCGTGATGTCTAACGCAGCAGTCAAAGTTGTCAGCAGCAGCCAGTCAAGGTGTTGACTTGACTATGCAGATGGTCAATATCTCAGTAATAGTCATATACGTGTGTTTACTCAATGGCACATCGTCAGTGTATGCGAGTGTGTGCCCCCACGATCGAGTCATGACCACGTGGCAGGTCGTCATGACGGGGTTGTCCGTGCATTGCATCGCAGCTGGTACCGTAATCTTATGTGTCGGTCGTGCTTTTATTGCACAATGCGCATGATGTTAGTGTGAAGTGGAAGATGCTGGACAGGAAGTGCCAGCTAGGTCGGAGGTGTCAGCGTCTAGGCAGTTGTGGCGTGTGGTCACCTGCTTGAGTTGTCGGACAGTTTATTGTTATGCGATTGTAGTAGAAGGTATAATTGTCCAAGTGTAGTGCCAATGCCAGCAGATGGTGAGAAGGACCGAGTTGCAAGGATGGAGTATGACCGAACCGTACAGATAAGCATCTGGCAGCGACTGAGACAGGTCGATTGCTGTGCTTGTGCAGATTTGTACGTGGCTGAGTGTTCTATGGTTACCATGGAGATCGCGGGTGTGACAGCTGTCACTTGTCTGATGGTCTCCCTGGCCAGGTGCATATAAGCTGGTGCTCCCTCTGCCTGGCCAGGGTTGATTTGATACGTTCTCGTTCTCTCCCTCACTGTCAGTTTGCTATTGTTCTTTCTGGTTCTTATTCTTGTTCTGTCAGCGCCTCAGTGTGCTTTTGCCTCAGTGCAGCTGTCTTGCCTCAGTGCAGCAGTGTTGGTCCTCTTCTCTCATGGTAACTCTCTAGGCTTGTCTTACAACGGCAATTCCAGGTGTGTGCGAGTCTCTCTTTGAGATCTCACATCCAGATCTAGATCTAACGCGCTTCTAGCTTAGTTCAGCCTCGATACAGCTTGCATTTTGCAGGACAGCTGGCTCTCAGTGCTTTTGGCAATAGCAAACGGCAGTAGTAGCAAGTTGTGCCAGCGCCGCCTCTTGCTACAGTTCAATAGAACGTAGTTAACGCAACCCTCACGCTAATTCGCTCATTCAGAGTGCTAGTTCGCTGTAGTTTCTCTTGCCGCCTTTCTGTAGTAGAGTGCCCGCCAACCTAACCAACCTGGAGTACTGCGCTGCTTTCGCGGTGTCTTAGTGCACTTCTTCTTCGTCTTACAGAGGCGCCAGAGAAGGATCTTCATCGCGGCATACCCTCCTTCTCCTGCTTAAGTGGCTCCCTTGACTACTGCCTCTGGTGCAGCGCATCATTCTCTTGTTATTTCAGCAGTTCTCAGTAGTTACACAGAACCTTGGACATGCCAGCAGCATATTTACAGCAGTGCATGACCAACAGCCTGGCAGCAGCTTGGCAGCAGCCCCTTATACGGCAAGGCCCCTTATTGCGCATGTCAATCATCTTTGGAAGAGCGGCTCTTCGGCATGCTGGCAGACCTAGCTGCCAATTTGGCCGCCACATGGCCTGTCACTCAATGTAACAGCAATGCAACAGCAATGCAACAGCAATTGTATGGTCCGAAGCAGCACTTACACACTGCAGGACGTAAGGAATGTACACTGCTGGTGTGCTGTTACTTGGTTTTCATCACAGGAAGAGAATTGTTGGTTTGTTGCGGTTGCGCAGCGAGGACTCTGGTGGTGTACTGTTGACGCATTGCAGAGTCTTATGTTGGCCTTGCATACGGCGGCTATCTGTGAGGCCTGTACCTTGTAAGAGAAGCTTTTAATACTACAGTCGTCTGCATTGCCAGTACACGTAATGACTTGACGGTACTGCTGCTGCCCATGGATTTTTGCATGAGCGGTGTCACCAGCGATGTGTGCAGGGGGGTGGTTCTCTGCTTTCCTTGCGTTCATGAGCCTTCAAGTACCGCTACGTTCTTTACATTCTTTGCTGTTATCACCTAACTATGCATGTCTGCTGTTTTGTAACTTGTACTGCTAACTTCTTTACTCGTACCTGCGCTTGCTGTGCAAGTAACTGGACATCAGCCACTAACACCCTTACCAACCCTTACCCAACAACAACCCCAGTGGGAAACACTATCGTGTCCGCTAAATGCTACTGCAAACTTGCACTTGCACTGTGGGCGGGCTGCCAAGATGGTAGCTCCGTGGTTGGCGTAAGCAATGCTAGCCACTAGTTAACTTGTACTATGTCGCTGAGGTGCTCACACTAGCAACATCGCTGGTACCGGTGTGCTGCTATTTGTGAACATTCGCCTTGCAGGCGGGGGACTCAAAGATCAACTTGATCGGACTAGGGGCTGGCGACCAAGATCCGGCCGTATCCGGTTGAACTACGCTCCTTACATACCTTACACACTGCTGTTTGCTTGCTTGAATGTTCCTGCCAGGTACAGGCCAATGCTGCTGCGTTCCTCACTTTCTCTGCATTGGTCATTGACATGCTTTGACTGACCGCCTGTCATTTTGTTCTGCTGTTTTTGTTTGAGCGACAATGTGATGAATTGGACATGACGTCGTGTACAAGACGTCCATAATCTTCTGGTGCCTCCTGTCACGACGAAGGAACTGACAACAGCCCAAGGACTACAAGACCAGTGGCAGAGGGAGGGTCGCTGAGGGCGCCGGCCCAGCCAACTCCTTCTGCTTCTGTGTCTTTTGTTGCCTTCAGGTAATTATTCAGGTATCGCAGAGCTAGCATGCACTCCTGCGTGCTTCACTGGACAGCTGAAGGGTCGGCGCCCCGGAAGCTTTTTGGATCAGTTCGCTTGCTACTTGTGGTGCATCCAGATTCATCAACAGCAACGCTTACCAGTGGCGCGGACAGTTGTGTGTGCGTGAGCCTGTAGAATTTGCATGAGCAGTGTCACCAGCGACGCGTGCAAAGGGGGGAGTTTATCTGCTTTACTTGCGTTCATGCGCCTTCAAGTACCGCAACATTCTTTACATAAGCGTACAGGCACACACCTGGTTGCAAAAGTCGAACTTGATGTGATGTCAACATGCCATCAGTGACTCATGCAGTCACTGCATGCTGTCGGACCGCAGCATTCAGTGCTCACTCAGTATGTGCCACGCTAGCACCGTGACACGTGGCACGTGTGCAGTGCACAGTGCTGTGCAGAGTCAGCACTTACCACACCATCATGATGATGAGGCATGGATGCGTCCGGGCCAGGCTACTTAGTGGAGCAAGAAAATGCGCGTGACAGAACACCACGTGATGTCACGGCTTGTCACAAACACGGTGCAGACAGGTGCCACCCATCGAATGCATACCACACACAGATGCGCAGCAGTGCTACATGTTTGTTACGAACTGCAGTACTACTGCTTTGGCAACCGTTGCCAGCAACTGTTGCCGAATGATTCACAATATGCAACAGTCAGTGTCAAGCAAGTGCTTGTGGCACCGCCAACTGCTGGGGATTGCACCGCAGCAATCAAGCGGTGCCTGGTTGCGGGATTCACCTGCCAGGTGACTAGCAGTGCTGATAGCACTAGGTGCCCACCATATCACACAACCAAGCACAGCTGTGTACAGCCGCTAACAAGAAGCTCCTACAAAAACTGCTTCGGCCTTTGGTAGTGGTGCAAGGCTAGCCACTCTTGACGGCAGCAACATGCTGGCCGCACCACTTGCCCATACATTGACGCCACGCAGCAGCAGCGCTGCTGCTCCATGGCTGCTAGCAGCAGCAGCAGCCGCACCAGCAGCAGCAGCAGCAGCTGCATCTGCATATTGGGGCTTGGCAGCTGCTGCCATAAACGACCGCACAACTGCTGCTGCTTGTGCTGCTGCCATCGCCAGTGCTGTACCAGCGGCACACTAGTAGCAGCAGCAGCAGGCATGCCAACTGCACACCGGCAGCAGCTGCAGCAGCAGCAGCAGCGACGGAACCTCACACCGGCACAGCCTCCAGCACAAAGAAGAGGCTCTTAGTGGGCAGCAGCCGCTGCAGCTTGAAGCCAGCGGCTGTCAGCAGGCTCTCAAACTGTGCTTCGCTGCGCTCCTTTGCGTCTCCGTACTGCACCATCATGTGCACGTCGCCTGTGTGGCGTGGCGTGTGCGTGGTGGTCATGAGCTTGCTGGCGATGCAGGCCTCCACGATGATCAGCTTGGCGCCACTGAAGCTGCCGATGGCCGCGCGCACCTGCACAGGAATGACCGTCATTCCACGGTAAAATGACATGACTTGCATCAAGGCCAAATGCTCTTGCTATGCTCATGACAGCACTGCCACGGAGTGACTGGATTTAGATGCACGTACAATGTACCGGCAGAACACAGGCATGCATGCTGTTGCCTGGCCGTAATGCTGCTGTGCACAACTATGGTGCCGACTGCCACGTTCACCACAGCCAGTGGTCAAGCGGCCTGAGGCTTTTGAGTACGTCTACGTTGCTGCAGACATGCAGCACAACCCAAAAGCATTGCGAAGGTGCTGCCACCACATCCCTGCATGCCGCACACTGTTGCAGCAATGAATCACCCTGCATGCCCACCTGCTTAAGGATCTTGAGGCTGTCTGTGACGTCGACGCAGTCGTGTCAAGCACCACATGCAATGTGAAGGTGCTGCTGCCACATCCCTGTGTACCACACATGCACTTCTGCAGCCGCAGGACCGGGTGCACCCTGCATGCCCACCTGCTTGAGCACTATGAGGCTGTCTGCATCCCCCCAGTCAACCGGCACAACCCACAGACAAATGATATTGTGCTGCAGCCGCATTCCTGCATACCACACACACTGCTGCAGCAATGTATTACCCTACATGAGCACAAAAGGTGCTGCGGCCACATCCCTGCATGCCCACCTGCTTGAGGATCTTGAGGCTGTCTGCGTCGCTCCAGTCGTGCAGGATCTGGCGCATCGTGAACACGTCGCTGTTGGAGGTCGCTGCAGGTATCTTGCCGGCATCAAAGAAGCTGCCGCTGCTGAACGACATGCGCGACACAAGTGCCTTGCGCTTGGACGACCAGGCCTGCGGGGCATGACAGCATGACACCATTGCGGTTATCTCAGCAGAGATGTGCACTCTCAGCAACGGCGATGCTACAGGCTTCGCTGCAGCAAACAAGCACACGCTGGTGGTTGACAGCTGCTGCTTCGACCAGCCTTTATCCCCCACTCGCTGCTCTGTTGAAACCCTTACCAAAGCGCCAGCAGAGACAGCAGTTGCGCCCACCTGCTTTGCTTCCTTGATCACGTGTGGCAAGTCAAACAGGTGTCCCTGCAGCTGTGGCGCGTGCTGCAGTGCTGCTGCCGTGAAGGCGCCCAGGCCCCCGCCCACATCCACCATGCGCGAGAAGCCGCTGAAGTCGTACTCGTGGAACACCGACTCGATGGGGCACAGGTTGTTGAAGTCGGTCATCGCCCTGCGCATGCATGAAGGGGGATGGAGTGCAGGGTGGTGAGATAGGGCAGCGTGCGGACCAACAGCATGCAAGTGTGTGCAATCTTTTGGGCACATGTTGTTGAAGTCGGTCATGTCCCTGCACATTACGGTGCAAGTGCAGGGGAGGGAAGATTAAGCAGCGTGCGGAGCGACCGCATGCAAGTGTGTGCAATCTGTGGGTTGCATGTTGTTGAAGTCGGTCATGGCCCTGTGCATGCATGAAGGGGGCGAGTGCAGGGAGATGAGATAGGGCAGCGTGCGGCGCGACCGCATGCACGTGTGTGTCATCTTCTGGGCACAGGCTGTTGAAGTCAGTCATGGCCCTGCGCATTTGCATACGATAGATGGTGGTGGTGGGATTGCTAGTGGCAGGCACAGCAGGAAGCACTCCTGCCGAGGCTGCCAGCATATGGCGGCTGCTCATCTGTGAGATCCAGTTGCTGCTGACAGCTACGTGGAAGCTGCATAGCTTGGGTATGTGTGCTGCATCCCGTGGCATGCAGAGCTCCTTTCAAGTACAGCTCATACACAGCAGCCCGCTACGCTCTAGTCCATGCACAAAAGCATGTACTCCACGCCCCGCCTGGTGCACTAATGCAGAGGTACTACTGCTGCTGCTGCCAGCCGGCTTGCACGCACTTGTTGAAGCGCGTGTAGAGCTGCGGCTGCTGCATCATGTGCTCCCAGTGGCTGAGCCCCTTGGCGTACAGCTTGTAGGGCGTCTGGCCGCTGCGCACACCCTCACTGAGGTGGCCAAAGGCCTGGTAGTGGTCGCCAAACAGGCCCACCTGCAGCAGCAGTGCAGCACAGCATGACGGGATTGCTACAGATGAATGCAACCACCGGTAGCAGTACTAGTTCCAGCAGCACCTGCAACATGCCACCTTGGGGGGGGCGGGGGGGCGACGGGAAGATGCCCGCAGCTTTGCCAGCTAGCAGCTGCACAGCCGATGTAATGCCGCAGCAGATCTTGTGACATCTGCCAGCGTCAGTGCCCAGCTATGCCAGGCATGGACGAGCCGCCCGTCCATCAGCAAAGGCAAAGCCTACAAGCTGTTCTGTGCTCCCTCTTTCTTCCGCTCCTGAGGGGCGCGGGGCCGATGGCGTTGATGCTATGGCTTAATGGGTAACATGATGATGATGAAGCTGTTCTGTGTCTGTGCTGTGTTGCAGGTGTACCAAGCCAGCTGCAACCACCGGCTCCACTGTGCCTCATATCCGCACTGATCAGTGTGCTGCAGCAGCAACTGCATCAAGGCTGATGATCATTGGCCCAGTCCTTGAAACTCAATTACATGCATTCAGCGCTTTCCTCTCACACGCACCATGTGCTTCACACTGTCGGGGTGGCTCTCGCACAGCAGCCGACTCAGCATCCAGCAACTACTATTCAATAGAAAAACGTATCAGCGTCATGTGATCATCCTGTGTTGCTGGTGCCAAGCAAGCTGCAAGCACCGTACCACAACATGTGCCCCCCGCACCCACCATGTGTTTTACGCTGTTGGGGTGGCTCTCACACAGCACTGCCGACAGCTGCGTCAGGTGGTACAGCTTGTGATCAGCGCTGCCCGGCTGCGGCTGCGTCACGCTGACGAGCTTGATGCGCTCCGCTACTGCCAGCACCCTCTCCAGGTACTCGCGGTGCACTGCCAGCTGCTGCGCAAGCTGCTGACCTGATTTGGGCCCTGCCTCCAGCGCTTCTGGCACACCAAGCTCACTCATGGTGATGATAACCTGGCAAAAGGCAAGAGACACCAGACACCAATACATTGCTGATCGTGTTGGCATGCATTCTAGGAGCGGTTGCTTGCCGAATGAGGCTGCCTTTGGCTCTGCTTCCAGTGCTACTGCCATTGCAAGCTCGTGCACCATGGGGTGTCTGGCAGTGCTACTGCCATTGCAAGCTCGTGCACCATGGGGTATCTGGCAGTGCTACTGCCATTGCAAGCTCGTGCACCATGGGGTATCTGGCAGTGCTGAAGTGCCCTGCAGAGTTGCTGCGGGTAATTACGGACAGAAGTTTGCAGCTGCCTCTGATGTAGTAGCGGCAAGCAGGTGCGGGGTCCTAGGAGTGCCATGCTGTACGCTGAGATGTTCTATGCAGTGACCAGCTGTGTCCAGGGCTGCTGCTTTGAGCGGTGCACTGACAGTCTGTTGATTGATGAAACCTCTGAGCCTGATACTGTCACCACAAATGTCTTGAGCGGCTGGTCGACATCCCGCTGTCGCATCTGCTGCTGCAGTTCAGCAATGGGGACTACCTTGTGGCCTGTGCTGCTCTAACACTGACTGCATATGGTGCCGTGAAGGAGTAGCCTTGTGCAGTGACCAGCAGCTGCCCGGAATTGTGGCGACATGGCAATCAACTGCGGGTTGCGATTCAACCCTCTGCTTGCTGCTGCATCTGCATACAGGCTGTATAGTCACAAGTGGTGCACTGCACCAATTACATTCTCACCTGGCTCCTGAAGTAGGCTGAAGCCATGTCACATACCCTCTGTGAGCCCAAAGGAAAGCCGTCATGGGTCAGCTTTGGGCCATGGTTGCTGCGCAGGTGAGGGCCTGCCTAGGCAGTACAGCGCAGGAAGCAGTACTGCTGCATGCGTGCTGACCTGTGGTGCCGGCAGCACATAGTTGCCGAGCAGCTCCTGAATGCGGTACCACAAGCCGCCGATGATCCAGAACAGCCACGGAGCGTTTTGGCTGTCGTTCCAGTCCTGCCAGTACGCACTTTTGGGCCGGTTTATGATGAGCATGGGCGAGCACAGCAGCAGCAGGCCAGCACCCAGCAGCAGCGTGCTGCAGATGTATGCACCACCTATGACAACCGTCCATTGTGGCAAAGCAATCGTTGCTGACATCGCACTACTCAGCATGAATCCTGAGTTCGTTGAGCACCCACGTGGCTGGCTTCTGTATCAAGCTGGTACGTATAAACAGCTCAAACGCAACAGTTCGGTGATTTCGCGGCGATCGCGAGCACCATGTCCAGCGACAACCGCAACCCTATTTCGTAACGTAGTGGTGCTACAGCCGAAGGACGGCAGTTTGATGTGGTATTGTGCGTTCTGTTTTGAGTCCTCGTATACCGTACCAAGATCAGGCATTTGCTGCTGATGTTCACGCCTCTCTGTTGAGTCATCGATGCCAGACTGGACGACAGCACATCAGAGTATGCTGGCCTTGGTGCCGCAGGGATCGTGCCTATGAAAATTATCTAGCACCCCTCAGCAGTATGCCTCCTGGGTTCTTTGCGCGCAGCTTCGGCAGGAAACCATCTCCTGCTGGTGCTGAGCGGGAGCAGGAGCCACAAGATGACACGAGACGTGCAGTTGATCAGCACCAGCAGCGAGCAGGTGCACTAGTTAGCGCCAGGAAAGACGTCAGACTCGAGTGGGAGGAGGCTCGGCTCGAGCAGCCAGACGTTGAGGACACACCAGCAGCAGCAGGTGCTGCTGTTGCAGGCAATCATGGGCCAGCAGCAGCAGCCAGGCCGCAAGGCATCCACCACGCAGCAGGGCAAGCAGCTGCTGCCGCAAACGCCAACAACAAAAAAAAGTCGGCGTTCAAGCAGCTGTTTGCGAAATGTGAGTTGCTGGGTTTGTACCTTGGATTGTAGCGTTGATGCAGTAGAGCACGCTTGCTTGCGCCATCTGCTCTGTTTTTGTATCGTATGCATGCAACTGTGATTTGGTTACCATGTATGTGACATGTGTGCATGCTGCTTGGCAGAAACGTGACTGACTTGTATTGCTGCGCGGATGCCCTGCAGGGAAGCAGCAGCTGGGGAACGGTGGGCACCACAGCCATGCAGCAGCAGCACCACCAGCTGAGGCCACCCCTGCTGCTGCAGCACCCCACGTCAAGCACCATCACCAGCAGCAGCTGCAGCATAACCTGCTGCAGCTGCAACCACCAGCAGCAAGCGGCAACCAAAGCAGCACAGCAGCTCATCAGCGGCCCGCAGCCTCATCACATCCAGCAGGCGCAGCAGCAACGCACCACGCACTGCCTGTACCTGTGCGCGGGTTGCATCTGCCAGCAGCAGCAGCATCCCCTTCTGGTGCTGCACGCCCCCGCTCTGCAACAGAGCTGCAGCGTCAGGCCACGCTGGAGTCCAAAATCGAGCAGCTGATATCAGTGCAGCCGTTCAAGCCAGCAGCATCGCAGCAGCTGCCATGGACGCCACCCCCAGCAGCAGCGGCACCAACACCGGCACCAGCAGCAGCAAACGCTGCTGCCTTCCGCATGAGGGTGGTGCCGCCGCCACTGCCTGCAGCAGCAGCTGCTGCTGCTGCACTACACAGCACCGTGGGCACAGCACCGGCAGCAGCAGCACCACCAGCTGCTGCAGCTCCTGTGGCTGGTCAGACCACAGGCCGCAGCCGCAGCCTCGTTGAAAGCAGCAGCAGCTTTGCTGCCGGCAACACTAACACCAGCAGCGGTGTATACGTCCTGCCATCTGGTGAAAACAGCAGCAGCGACACTGCAGCAGCAGCAGCACCTGCGCAGACTGCTTCTCCATCATCGTCAGCACCAGAAGAAGAAGACCAATCTTCAGCAGCAGCAGCAGCTGCAGCGCAGCAGAACATGGTTTTGCGGCAGCAGCAGCAGCGCAGCAGCGGTACTTCAACTGCCAGCCACAGCTCCTCACCTGAACCACTCCGCACGACAGCTCTCGCACCAGCCATGCCACCACAAGAGCCCTCCGCAGCAGCAGCAGCAACTAATGCAACAGCAGCAGCGGCAGCAGCAGCAGCAGCACGTGAGGCTGAGGTGTCGCACTGGCTGTCGCGCTGCGCTGTGCTGCAAGAGAAGCTGGCCGGTGGGCTGATGGCAGCAGATGGCAAGCTGCAGGCGCTGACTGCGCGCAACCAGCTGGTGCAGGGCATACTGGTCAGCCTGCCGCAGCAGCAGCAGCAGCAGGGGCGCAGCGGCGGCGAGCACGTGCACCTCGTGTGAGTGGAGCGCTGCTTTGGGGTTTGGGGAGGTTGTTGAGGCATATATGCTGGGCAGCTTCTGCTTCATGAACACTTGCAGGCTGAGCGTGCATGCATTGCTGCGTACACATAGTTTCTGCCACCTTTGATGGTGTGTCACAGCTTCGGCTGTACTGGCTGGTATTCCCTACTTCTGTACTAGTATAGGGCGCGGGGTTTTGGGGTGCAGCACGCGAAAACTGCAGACGCAGCGTGCTGCACTTCCGCTTCTCACCTTGTCTGTTGCTCTGCTTCCCCAATCGCACAAAACACTCTTCCTGCAGGCCCAAGCTGCAGGCTGAGCGTGCGCGCATTGCTGCTGAGCTGTCAGCGCTGCGTCAGCGGCTGCAGCTGCTGGCGGTGGCCATCAACAGGCTGGCTGCAGCACGCACGTACCTTGGCACTGCTGCGGGCGCGGCCATGGAGGCAGGCGACAGGTGCGTGCTGATAAAATGACATGGTGTATGTGTAGGCTACTGTGCTGTGTAAAGTGTGGCGACATGTGTGCGTTGACAAATAGACGCGGTGTGTGTGTGTGTTGGGCTATCTGGCTGTTTGAAGGGAGGCAGGCTCCACCATACAGGCAGGCGGCCCGTGCGTGCTGACAGACCTAGTGCCTGCTGTTTTGTGGTACAGAGGTATGCCTGCTGTGTGAAGGGGTTGGCATTGCCGCACGCGCGATGATGGAGGCAGGTGTGCGAAAGACAGACGTGGTGTGCCAATCAGTTGTGTGTAGGCCATTCTGCTGTTTGAAGGGCTATCCTCCGCGGCAGGCGCAGCTATGGAGGCAGGCGACAGGTGCGTGTTGTGAACAGCGGAATGCGCTTACCAAAAATGCTGTGCTGCAGGGTGGCTGGTCTGCAACCGTTGTGGCTCATTGCATGTGGCTGACGGTATCTGGTATCCAAGGTACATCACCCCCCCATCAGGCATCACTGCTGCGCTGCTCATCTGTTCCCTTGCTTATTGTATATGGCTCGGTTGACCCTCGTCTATTGTTTGTGCTGATGCAGGGTGGCTTTCCTGCAGTTGGTGCTTACTGGTGTGGCTGAGCGACTGGCAGGATTGTGCAATCTGGTAGTGCGCTGCTCTAATGGATAATTCCCCCCTTGCCTGGCATGTCTGTCTTACTGCAGGGTCGTCATCCTGCAGCTGGTGCTTGCCTGACGTGGCTGATTGCATGCATACAAACGCCATTTGTGCCTGTGTCAATTCGCGTATCACTGCTGTGCTGCTTTGTCACTGTAGGGTGGCCATCCTGCAGCTAGTGCTGGCTGACGTGGCTGAATGGCCGGTGTGGCTGTATCAATGGTGCATCATTGCTGTGCTGCTTCGTTGCTGCAGGGTGGCGACCCTCTAGCTTGCTGACATGGCTGAGCGGCTGGCAGGGTGGTGCAGTCGTGTAGTGCGCTGCTCGCTGCTGAAGGACACTCGCCCCTTTGCCTGGCATGTCTGTCTTACTGCAGGTGGCGCTCCTGCAGCTGGTGCTGGCTGGCGGTGCTGAGCGACTGGCAGGATGGTGCAGTCTTGTAGTGCGCTGCTCGCTGCTAATGGATGTCCTGACAATCCGGCCGCTTGCATCACATTTCTATCACTGTAGAGTGGCCATCCTGCAGCTGGTGCTTGCCTTGACGTGGCGGATGGCATATGTTTGTGATGCAGGGTGGCTATCCTGCAGTTGGTGCTTGCTGACGTGGCTGACAGTGTGCGTGCAGTCAACATCTGTACCCGTTTCAATCCGTGCATCCCTGCCCTGCTGCTTTGTTGATGTAGGGTGGCCATCATGCAGCTTGTGCTGGCTGACGTGGCAGAGCGGCTGGGCTTTTTGTGACCCTATCTTGTTGCATCGCTGTGAAGCTGATGTCTCTGTGCACCCTCATCTCGCTTCTGTTACTGCAGGGTGGCAATCCTGCAGCTGGTGCTTGCTGATGTGGCACGGTGGTGCAGTCTTGTAGTGCGCTGCTCGCTGCTAATAGAGATCCTGACAATCTGGCCCCTTGTCTCACATGTCTGTTGCTGTAGGGTGGCCATCCTGCAGTTGGTGGTGGCTGACGCGGCTGATTGCATGTGCCTGTCTCGATTCGCGCATCACTGCTGTGCTGCTGTGCTGTCGTAGGGTGGCCATCCTGCAGTTGGTGCTGGCTGATGTGGCTGATTGCATATGTTTGTGATGCAGGGTGGCTATCCTGCAGCTGGTGCTGGCTGACGTGCTCATTGCATGTGCCTGTTCTCAGTCCATGCATCGCTGATGTGCTATTCCGCTACCGCAGGGTGGCCATCCTGCAGTTGGTGCTTGCTGACGGTGCTGAGCGACTGGCAGGATGGTGCAGTCTTCTAGTGCGCTGCTCGCTGCTAATGGATGTCCTGACAATCCGGCCGCTTGCATCACATTTCTATTACTGTAGGGTGGCCATCCTGCAGTTGGTGCTTGCTGACGTGGCTGAGCGGCTGGGCATCTTGGACTGGCAGGAGCTGCAGGGGGTGGCTGCACTGGGCGACGCAGGGCAGCAGATACGAGGCATTGCAGCGGCAGCAGCAGCAGCCGCTGCAGCAGCAGCCGCTGCAGCAGCAGAGCACAGCGAGGGTGCAGTCAATGCAGAGGGTGGTGTTACACCAGAAGCAGCAGCAGCAGCAGAAGCAGCAGCAGCAGTGAGAGGTCAGCGGCGCCACTCTCAGCCTGCATTGGTGAAGCAGGAGGGTGCTGCAGCAGCTGCTGGTCCTGCTGCTGGCAGGGCACATTCTGCAGGTGCTGCTGCTAGTGGCAGCGGCAGCCACACTACTGTTGCTGCTGCTGCTGCTGCTGCTGGGCAGCAGGGTGTTGGGATGCAAGGCAGATCTGGGGGTTGGCAGTACGTGGACTCCCCACAGCAGCAGCAGCAGCAGCGCGGGATGCCCCCGCTGCCACCACACAATCAGTGGCCGCCCTATGAACCATCAGACCCCTCAGTCACCTACAGCTCTTCCATCAACACTGCTGCTGGTGCAGCACCATCCCCTGCAGCAGCACGGCCATCAGCTGGGCTCACCCACAGTGCCCTGCAGCACCATGTGCGGCAGCAGGCGGGAGGGCAGCATGCAGCAGCAGCTGGTGGGGCTGCTGCTCACCACCACCACAGGCCACCACACCCTGGCATAACTACTGCTGCTGCTGCTGCTGCAGCCAGACCGCCTGCTCCACATGCACCAGCAGCAGCAGCAGCAGCAGCACACAGCAGCTGCAGGATTGCAGCAGCAGCACCAGCACCACCCCAGGCATGTGCCAGCGGGCACCAGCAACGCCAAGCGCCTCCTGCAGCAGCAGCAGCAGCAGCACCTGAGGAGCATGTGCAGTCATCTGCGGACATTGCTGCCACATGGGCTGCTGCCAGTGGCGGCAAGGTGGCATCTGATGATGCGCTACTGCTGCAGTACCTTGGACTCGCAGACAGCGGCAGCAACGAGGTGGCTTCAAGCCGCACAGCTGCAGGGATGACAGCAGCTGGGGTGACAGGTGGCGGGAGAAGCAGCAGCCGCAACAGGGGCTATCTGCAGCCGCAGCGCAGGCCAGACCCGCCAGTTGGCCGGGCATGGCAGCAGCAGCAGCAGCAGCGGGACCAGGGAAGGTATCCGCATGCTGCTGGTGGCAGCAGCAGGGATGTGCACAGGTATGGCAGGCAAGATCACTACGAAGATTACTACACTGGCCATGAAGTTCACTGTGATGTTGAGGAAGAAGAAGATGACAATGCAGAACATGTTAGTGACGACGTATGGGGCACAGTGACCAGCATCTTTAGTACGGCTGCAAATAACATGGCAGCACTGCAGGCAGCAGGTGTGGCTCTCAGCCCCAGCAGCAGCATGAGCTACTTCTCACACCGCATGCCTGACAGCAGAGCAGGTGGGTCAGCAGCAGCACCGTTAGCTAGGAGCCACGGCAGCCACCCGCTAACTCAGCAGCAGCAGCAGCAGATGAGGTCTGGCAGGGGTGCTGCTGCCTCAGCAACTGCACGTGAGGCAGCAGCAGCGGGTGAAGCGACTAAGGCTAGTAGGGCTGCCATGCTTGCTGACTCGCTGGCGGCTGCGCAGCTGCTGGTGCAGCAGGATGAGGGCAGCAGCAGAGATGCGCTGACTGCGTGCTTTGGGGTGCTGCCGCAGCTCGCAGCTGATGCGGGGCATGCGCAAACTGCTACTGGGCAGCAGCAGCAGCAGGATCAGAGGGCTGCTGGTGTGCCTGCTGCTTCCAGGCCAGGCAGCCAGCCCAGTAGCAGCAGCAGCAGCAGCCGTAGACCTTCACCTGGCACAGTTGGTCCCGCTGCTGCAGCAGCAGCAGCAGGAGGGCGCACTGGTAGGCAGGCAGCACACGAGCAAGAGGTGTACACAGACGCTCAATTCCACTCAGCTGCAGGCGGTGCATCAGCCACCGGGCTGTCATCCGCTGGCGGTTCAGGTACTGGCGAAGACTTTGAAGCATGGGAGAGTGCAGAGGAGAGTTTGTCGGCTGGGAATGACAGCAGCAACAGCAGCAACTTTGCTGGTGGACGGTCTGAGCAGGCAGCAGCAGCAGGTCGCGCTGGGGCGCGCGGTGCTGCTGCTTCTCGGCATGTGCATAGCCTTGACGATGATGCTGATAATTTGGGGAGGCATATGGGCTTGCAGCAGCATCAGTTTGCCTTTGAGCAGCAGCAGTGGCAGCAGCAGCAGCAGCGTGCAAGGGCCTCGCAGGCACAGGGACAGGCTGCAGAAGATTTTGCTGGGCAGTATGACAGCGCTCCCTGGCGCAACTGGGGACCCAGCAGAAGCTCGGCAGCAGCAGCAGCAGCAGGGCGTGGCGGCAGCTCCAGCAGACGCAGCAGTGGCAGGCAGCAGTATGCAGCAGCGCCGATGCCACATGGGAATGTGGCTGCTAGCTGGGCACATACAACAGGAGCAGCAGCAGCAGCAGCAGGGCATGGTGGGGTGGAGCGTCAGGCCAGTGTGAGCAGCAGCACAGGGGGTGGATCTGATGCGATGCAGATGTTGGTGCTAGCCTGACTGTCAGGGACCTGCTGCAGCTGCTTACCTCGGCACTGCAGGCTTCAGGGGCTAATGAAGATCTGGCCAGCCTGCCAGTGAGTAGTTTGCTGCAGCAGCAGCCCTCGCTGCCAGGGCACCAGCAGCAGTAGGGGCAGCAGCATTGATTGGTCGCTAGCAGCAGTGGTTGCAATGAGCGGTGTTTGTGTAGTAGCAGGCTTGGCCGTGACAGATGTGTGCAGGGAAGCAGGACTGCTGCATGAAGCAGGCGAATCCCAGGCGACTTTTGGGTGACGGCAGGGCATCCTGTGCTTGTCTGTGCCGCGCAGACATTGACTATGGCAGATGAGTATTATTTTTGACCGCCTTGAATATAGGGTATCAGGCGTGATGCATCAAGCACTTTTGTTCAGGATTCTGTGCAAGTGTGCATCACCCTCAAATGCTACATCATATCTGGCGTTGAGCATGTGATGCATGGCACTGGTATTGGCATGGCATTATGGTTTTCAGTGGCGGTTCCAGGATGGTGAGGCCCGCGTTTGACTTGCTGAGATGGCAGTTGCAACTGTTGCAACACCAATTGTTGTTTCAGGGCCATTTGTGTCACAACTGCATGGCATGTGGTGCCTCAAAGCAGCCAGGCTTGTTGCGACGAACTATATCATGTCGGCTGTGCAGCTGCAATGGGCGTGATGCAGCTGCTTGTGGTAGGTTCGTGGTTGGGAATCAGCAGCGCTGTGCTGCCATCCATATGAAAGGACTTCTCCTTCTCCTTGCTGCAACATGCATTACTGCTGAGCATTGATGTTTCTAGCATGCTGCAACATTTATTTTTGCTGAGTCGGCATTGTGAAATGGTAGACGGTTCACATGTTGAGTTGAGCCGCTTGCTTCGCCTGGATCAGGGTAGTGAGTAGCAAATCCTCATGGTATGGTTATGATGCTATACTACTCACTACCCTTGGCCTGGATCGCACCCTAGAACCCTAGCCAGGCCTGGCTTGTAACACACTTGTCGCTGCTTGCTGTGCCTCCTATCCCTATCCCGCTGCTTGCTGCGGCTCAACTCAAGCCAGGCCTGGCTTGTAACACACTTGTCGTCAGGTGTTTGAATCGTGGTGGTTTGGCCGTGGTGCTCAGCAAGTGGAAGGAGGGATAGGGATAGGAGGCACAGCAAGCAGCGTTGCAGCACAGCTGTTGACGTGCGGCATGGCGGCTGCTCCCAGGCTGACATTCGCAACAGCAGGCATGTAGCACTGCACATGCAGCAGGAGCAGCAGCTGCGTGCTCAGCCATTGACACTTGGCCGCAGCAGCAGCGGTGGTGATGGTGGCCGCTGGGGTGATGCTGCTGGGTACGAGCTGGGTGGCAGCTGGGACGGCGCTGCTGCAGTTGTGCATGTGGCTGCTGACGAGCGGTGGCAGCTGGCAGAGCTTGTGGACGACGTTTGATGTTGCTTGGGTCAGCAAGCTTGCACTGCAAAACGTGCAGACTGTGTGTTATGAGCCACAGGCGTGCTGCTGGGTGTGTGTGTTTATCAGGTGCAAAATCAAAATGCCTGCTGGGCCTTGCCAGGATCGAACTGGCGACCTTAGGATGGCTCTCACGTACGTAGTGGTGAGTCATGTTATGAGACCTACGCGCTAACCAACTGCGCCAAAGACCCGTTGGCAGACGTCCGCTGCGGTCAAAATTGCGATTATATTGAAGGCATTTTTCGAGGTTTAGGGTTTGGGGTGCTCAAGTAGCAGCCTTCGAAACCTTGCTATCGCATTCTTCTTCTTCTTCCATGAGTGCCTCTCGACTCTTCCGAGGCGGACTTCCCTGATGTGCGTATCTACGTTTAGTACCGCCTGAAACTCCGCCAAACTTGCTGTTATACCCATTACGTTGCATTAGCGGGCGTTTGGGTGTGCCAGCCCGCCCCGGGAGCGGCCTCCCGCTCCCGGTGGTGCTCACCTGTCTGCGTTCATTTGGACGCTCTTCAGCCTATCTCTAGGTCATCGGTTAGTTAATCATGCCAAACGGCGAGTCCTCTAGCAAGGCTGGCGCTGCAGCAGGGGCGGGAGCGAAGAAAGCAGCAGCGACAGCAGCAGCTGCAGGGAGTGCCTCGAAGGCTACGCCCACCCGGCCTGTGGCTGCCAGCTCGGCTGCACCTGTCTCGCGCAGCAGCCACAAAGGCAGCAGCAGCAACAGCAGCGGCAGCAGCCTGCACAGGAGCAGCAGCAGCAGCAGCGGCAGGGACAACAGCAGCAGCAGCGGCATGGACAGCAGCAGCAACAGCAGCAGCAGCAGCAGCAGCAGCAGCTGCAGCAGCAGCGAAGCCGCGCTGCTGCGGCTGCTGCTGCGTCAGCTGCACGACAGGGCAGGAGGCGTGCCCCTCGTGTGGCACATGCGTTTCCTGCCAGCCTAGAGCTTGTTGCGGACGAGCCTTTCGCAACACTCCCGGTGCTGGAGGTGCACCAGCGGTTCCCTGGCGACGATCCGCTCACACGCGCGCAGCTGGATGCGGCGATGCAGCTGTTTGACAAGCTGGCAGGTGCCCCTGGCCCCAGTCGCGGCGATGATGGGGCGCGTATCTGGCACACAACAGAACCGCGCAAGGATGGCGACGGTAGGGTGTCAGTGACTTGTGCAGCTTATGGGCTGCTGGTGGAGGAGATGCAGCAGCTGCAGCAGCTGGTGGATCCAGCCACGGGACGGGTGCACGTGCCTGGCACCGATGTTCAGCTCACAGCTCACTATGAGGACCTCCCAGTGCGCGCCTTCCTGCTGAAGGGTGTGCAGGGTGCTAGTGTCGGCCAGTGCGTGGCTATCCTACGCAGCGCAGGCATCAATGTTCTAGCAGCAGCCTACGCCACAGCTGGCGAGCAGCAGTGCAAGAACGTTCTGCGCTTGGCGGCGGCGATCACCGGCAACGCTCCAGCCAGCACAACGCTGCGCCTGCCAAACGGCAGGCACCTCGACCTGGTGCTGCGTGAGGCGCCAGCCGAGCAGCTGTCCTTTGCGGAGGCTGCTGCTGCAGAGTACCGCAAGGTGCTGGCGCGCAAG